>BQNB010004199.1:2456-52236 GCA_026074375.1 Tanacetum coccineum | reverse complement strand
TTGTCAAATCCATCTTTCTCATTCGCAAAAAGTGCGCAGACTTGGTAAGACGATCAACAATGACCCAAATCGAATCCAATCCTGCTGCTGTTTTGGGTAGTTTGGTGATGAAATCTATTGTTATCTTCTCCCACTTCCAATCTGGTATATCAGGTTGGACCAATAAACCAGAGGGCCTCTGATGTTCATCCTTAACCTTAGCACAAGTCAGGCATTTGCTGATAGATGTGGCGATGTCAGCCTTCATGTTTGACCACTAATATAACATCTTCAGGTCATGGTACATTTTGTCAGATCTTGGATAAATAGAATACTTTGACTTATGCAATTCGTGCATAATCAAAGATCTCGTGTCACCGTAACATGGTAACCAACTCCTATTATCAAAGCATAATGTTCCATCAGCGCGGGCTTTTAACTTCTTTAGCATGCCACTGATATCTTCGGCTTCAAGGTTTTCAACCTTAACTGCTTCTTTCTGTGCCTCAAGGATTCGTGACAGAAGATCCAATCCAATAGTCATAACCAAGGCTCTTACTCGCAACGGTTTGATTCTTTCCTTTCGACTCAAAGCATCCGCTACGACATTTGCCTTGCCCGAGTGATAACGAATTTCATAATCGTAATCACTTAGGAGTTCTATCCATCAGCGCTGCCTCATATTGAGGTCTTTTTGGTCTAAGATATGTTGTAGGCTCTTATGATCAGTGAATACTACACATTTTGTGCCATACAAATAGTGTCTCTAGATCTTCAGGGCGAACACTACTGCTCCTAATTCTAGATCATGAGTGGTGTAGTTTTTCTCGTGGATCTTTAGTTGTCTGGAAGCGTATGCAATAACCTTCATTCTCTACATTAGTACCGCGCCTAACCTTTTTATGGATGCATCATAGTACACCACAAAATCACATAGTTTCTGTTTCAGCAGTTGAAAATCCGTCTCTTGCTCTTCACCCCAATCAAATTTTCTATCCTTCTGCGTTAGCTTAGTCATAGGCTTAGCTATTTTGGAGAATCCTTCGATGAATCTCCTATAGTAGCCTGCAAGACCTAAGAACTGGCGAATCTCTGAAGGAGTAATGAATCGACTTTGGTTGATGGAATACGTCACCCACCGTTTTAACCTACAGTTTTACGTAGTTGATAATCAATGAAAATGATTTGAAAATCAACGACGTGGTTTTTACTTGTAAAAGCGTTTTGTAACACACAGAAGTTTTAATAAAGCTTTTTATCAAAATTCGATCAACCGTCAAATTATTTACTAACCAAAATCGATATCCAATTTGTCACAATTGATTCATATAGAATCTCGCAAGTCCCACCTACCAGACTTGTTTTGATGTTGACTTAAGCAGATTCCATCTCATTGTAAATACTTAGTAACACTCGGATGTTCTGGCAAATATCACAAGGATATTCCGTAGACTCTTGTTAACAGTCATGTGAACTTGATGATGTTCGAACAAGTGTTTAAAATGGAATGTGTCCTAACGAGATTTAAAGAAATAATCTCTTGGATCTAGACTCTAAATGTAGTGCTTTTTGGTTTTAGTACCAAGGCTTGAGCAGATGCCACCTATTTCATATCAACGATCTCAAAATGAGTATAACACATAGATAACTGGTGTATTCTCCGAGACAAATGAGACAAGTTTTCCTGTTAAGAAGAAACCCGAATGCTGGAAGGGGTTGTGCATATGCATCCACTGGTTCATGATTTTCGTTTTTCAAATGTCAGCAATCAACTTGTGATTCTGACAGCATATTATTGACCCGGTATCTCTTCTGCCTTAAGTTGTGTGGGAGGGCTCTTTCTTTAACCCTGTATCCATACATTTTTCTTTTCATTGCTTCAAACGCCTTCATCTTTTACCAAACTCAAGTACTAACACCGTGTTGTGATTGTCCAGGAATTAAGCTCTATCTTAGTCCGGCATTATTCCCAAATACATTCATCTCTAATCATACCTAAGGAACTGCTATTTTCTAACTTTGATTATCCTTGGGTAATCCTACCGTTCTGGTTGGATCATAGGATTGATTCCTAACCAACCACCTTATGACTTCAGAATCGTCGAGAAATTAAGATGTGTTGGGTATAAAATCGAACCATAAAAACCTTGTTTTTTGTCCCACATTTGAGTCGATAGATCATATTTAATTACATTTTCTACCCCTTATTTTAAATAATGAACACTTAGTTTTTGAAATACCTTGTGATTAAAATATGTCCTAAAAATTCCGTGGGATAAAATATTATCAGCATGAATGGTTTGGAACTTTTTGATAATGTTTTGAATACATAAGAATTGTCGTTGTTGATGTAGAATTCCAAGAACATTAAAAACTTTGTTTACTCTGAAAAAACACTCCGCCTCAAAAATAGAACCAATTGAGAAATTGTTGTCTTTTGAAAACATTGTGAGGGATGGAGTGTTGAACACACAATTTTGAAAGATTATGAATTGTCATCGAGAAATTCTTGAAAGATTTTGTTCAACTTTTTGAAAAACAAAGTTAGAGACTTCTCTTCTAACGAAAGGTAAGCGCACTGAAACATACACTCTCCTTTTTTCTTGAGCTAAAAACATTGAAATTCTTGTCAAACACTCAAGACCGAGAAATTTAATTTTCTCGTTGTTAGGATAGGTTATAACCTTCCTTTGTATATGAAAGTCCGAGTTACGTACATGATATTTTGCACAGAAAGCCATTAAGAAAATAAAATGGCATTTTTTGAAACTATTTTGCAAACTCCGTCTCGAACTTCAATTACACACCCGTGTCGATGTTAAATCGACATTTCTAAACACTAAAATTTATCGATCCAAGAGACATGTCAAAAAGAATCTTTTTTGGGAAATTTTTCTGTTTTCTGATTTTTGTATTTTCTTTTGAAGTTTTATATTTTGTATTTTGCCTTTTCTCAAAAATATGTACATGCTGATGTTTGATGATGATATCCAAGCAGGTTCTGCATTGTCAGAACCTCCATTCAGCTGAGTCAAACATCTACATACCAATCCTTCTGACAAGTCTTAAAACCGATCAATCCTCAGGAAGGGCTTTCGTAAACATGTAGCTAAATGTATTCATTCTGACAAAATATAATTCAATTATACCATTTTCAACCTGTTCCTTTATGAAAAGATACCGATATGGATTCTTTGTTCGCGAGGGGTGTCATGATATTGCTATGGCTGACTAAGAGTCGCAGTACAACGGTATTTTGTTGTAGTTGAAGCCATAATCTTGAAGCTGTGTCCTCGTCCACATTACTTGAGCACAACTTGCAGATAACGCACATACTCGGGCCTCTGCTAGAGACATTGCAAGTGCAGTTTTGTTTCTTTGACACCAAACTTACGGAGCTAATCACCAAGGAACTGTATCCTCCAGAAGTCTTTCCGAGTATCAAGGCATACCGCATGAACAGCGTCTAAAAATGCCTGTAGTTTCCAAAGCCAGAATCCTTTGGATACCAGAGCCATGAAATGGTAACCTTTAGGTATTTAAAGATTCTTTTAACCTCCTTGAGGTGCTTTTGAGTTGGCCGTGCTTGATAACGTGCACAATAGCAAACTGCTTCACTAAGTCTGGTCTACTAGATGTCAAGGACATAAGTGACCCGATTTTACTACGATAATCAGATTGGTCTACGGGTTCTCAACTCAAATCTATCTCTAGTTTGGGTTTAAGTAAGCCTATGGTGTACCAATGAGTGACAGTTGTCCATATATGGCTTTTTTCAAGAATTTCTAAAGCGTACTTAGCTTGATTGATAAAAATACCTTTTGGGGACTGGTGGATCTGTAGTCTTAAAAAGAATTTCATCTCTCCCATTAAAGACATTTCAAATCTGTTGTGCATTAACTTTTCAAATCTTTTTGAATATTTAGGGTTTATAGACCCAAAAATTATGTCATCAACGTAAATCTGCACAAGTAGAATATCCTCCCCGTATTTTATCTGGAATAAAGTTGGGTCAATTGTACCTTTAATAAAGCCTTTGGACATCAGGAAGTTAGAAAGTTCATCATACCAGGCTCTTGGAGCTTGTTTTAATCCATACAAAGCTTTCCTCAGAAGGTAGACTTTTTCTGGATGATCTGGATCAACGAACCCTTCTGGCTGAGCAACATAAACCTCCTCCTTTAGTGGACCATTAAGAAATGTCGTTTTCACGTCCATCTGATAGATTGGAAAAGACTTGTGTGCTGCGTAGGCAACGAAAATCCGAACTGCTTCCAAGCGAGCAACTGGTGCAAATGATTCTTCGAAATCAATACCCTCTTCCTGAGCATAACCTTTAGCTACAAGTCTGATCTTCATCCTTTTTGTTCTTCCATAACTACTTTAGCTTTATAATCATCTTGCCAAATAGTTTTTCGACTAGTTCCCAGACTTTTAGTTTGTCGAACTAATGAAGTTCATCCTGCATTGCTTCAATCCATGCAGAATCAGCCATTCCATCCTTAATGTTCTTCATTCAACAATACTCACCGGGTGACCTGAACATACATATTTCAGGATCTGTGCAAGCGTCGTCTTGTTTGCACTGCATGGTTGGATTTCCACGTAAACTTGTTCTAATAGGAAGAGATCTCTGGTCCATACGTAATCTATAACCTTTGTAGTATGAAAATAATGCACATCGGTATTAGCACTGTTTCGTGAGAAGACCCCAAGTTTTCTTGTACCCATTACAAAAAGAGATTGATAAATTCATCAGCGTCTTAATGATACAATCGGTGCTTTGATCATTGTTGTTGCCCTCAGCATGACCGTGTGCTGGATTGTAATATTCTCAAGTAAAGACTGAAGAAAATTCCAACCCTTTTGTGACGAACGCTTCTCTGCTGTAGGAACACCATTTTGTCTTAGGGGCACGTAGTCAGAGTTGTCATAATCTAACGCCTTCTGTCCTTAAGGAACGAAGCCTAAAGAGACATTTTCAACAAACATCTCTTGTCGTTGTGGTGCGAGGTCTGAACTGTTGTGATCAGACATCACTCTTTGGATTTTCATCAAACTTGATATGAATGGAACTCAACTATTAAGCTGTTCTCTTGTTGTAAAACACAATATCCCTTTTCGGACTGATAGAATATCCCCACCATGACACGATGATCCCTTTTTTTCTTTCATCTTATCCAGGATTTTCCTCCCCATCTCTAGATTATGTAACAAATCAAACCAAAGACGTGAAATGTTTATATAGAAGGTTTCCTGCCATTAATGATGTGATAAGCCATCTTTCCATGAGTTGATATGATGATTGATCTGTTCTGAGTATAGCATGCGGTTGCAACTGCTTCAGCCCAAAATGATAATGGAAGCATAAAACCTGAAAGCATCGTTTCGAGCACGCCTCAACAGAGTGGGGCGGTTTCCGTCGTCGGACAAGCCTTCTGTTCAGTTTTCAAGGAGTGGAATCTGAGTTCAATGCCATCTTCTATGAAATAAGTCAAGAAGTGTCGTGTCAAGAACTTGGGTTCCTCTGTCATTTTTAGTATGACATAATAACTTGAGCATTAATATTGCGTTGAATCATCGTGAGAAAGTCTTTGGAAACTTCTGGTGTTTCATCATTGATCGTAGACAAAAAGTCCAAGTGTACTTGAATAGACACACAATCACCAAATAATATCTTCTTTCCATTTATGCTTGCAACCCCATTGGACCACACAATCAATGTGAATCAAATTCAGCCATCTTTGGAACTTGGAATACTTTGACTTAAATGACTTCTTTTGCTTTACTCATTTCACAAGACAAACAAAGTTGATCCTTACCTTTTCAACTTAGGCAACCTGTCACAACATCTTTCGAGAGCATTAAGGTTGATGTAACGAAGCTAAGATGAGAAAGTCATCGATGCAAAACCATGCTTAAGTTTGTGAAGCTTTAGCCATGAACAGATTTGGGAATAAGTTTTTATTAGTTGGTTTCTTGAAGAGATATTATGTAGAGATCGGATCCATGATTACCAGTTAGTAAATCATTTCCCTGAAGATCTCTCACAAAACAAGTAGATTTCCTGAAAGCAACCTCCAAATCCGCATCAAACAGATTAACCAACCGAGAAAAGATTATGGAATTGAGGCTTCGACGTGAATAAACCCATTTTGATCGTGACATTTCCTTGATTCCGTATTCTCCAAACCAAGAATTGGAGCAAATTGGATCATTTTCCAAAACGAACATACCCAGAAATTTTTCCACAAACTTTACACAACAGCTTGAGATTGCCCGTCATGTCTTGTGCATCAGAATCAACAATGAAAAGAATGAGTATTGTACAATCTGCAAGAGAATTAAGGACAGTGGAAACATTGACAAATTAGACCTAAGGAATTAGATATCTACAAGACATTAGATAATCCAGAGACAAATGTCTAATAGTGGACTAATACTTGTGATAACAATTCCTCTTATTTTCCGGATTTTAGCATCCATACTTTTTGGTCCCTAAAGGTTTGTGTGTCCATTTATATCCTGATGGACATCTCTTACTATCCACCATTTCCATTCCTTGATTTGTATTCTCAAACAACTCCCTTATGGTAACTCTTGATTTCAAAATGGTACTCTGATCAACTATTTTCTTATGAGGTTGCAACAGATTTGTTCACTTTTTCTCTTCAGGGGTTTAACTATCACTAATAGCACTACATTAGGCTTTATAGTTCTATGCGTTACCGTCTTTCAAGTATCTAGAAACACAAGCATCATGAAATTTTTTTAGAATTACACAACACCATTTTTCCACATCAGCACAAACAGCATTCACAATCGACTACTAGAAAAATTTGACTGTCATTACGACGCCTTACAGACTTATGTTTTCTTAGAAATAATAGAAAACCATGATAGTCTTCTACTCAAATTCTTTTTAAACTTCACTGACTATTGTTGGGCATAGGCCTTAATCTTTAAACTTGATAGCACATTAAGCAGTGGTCTGCTAACACTAGTATGTAGATTACTCCTGAAGATTTAACACATGAGTATTGTATTCCTAAAGCATGAGCAACTGCGGGGTTCTTTATTTTGTGGTTTGGTATGGCAATTCGAATACATTCATGGTTTTAAGTCACATTCGAGTGTATTTCTCTTGTTTCTATTCTGAGGCATCATCGTTGAGTGAACTTTTCCAACAAAAAACCACCGCCGGCACAGTAGTTTTATTAACCGAACTGTTTTCATTTGAAAACTTCTCATTATCAGGAAATTTGAAAAGGATCGTTTTCTTAAAACTGAAGGTTTTGGAATCCGTTTAGCATTTGGCTGTTCGAATAACCAGATGGTTTTTATCAAAATGAGTTTCCACATCAACTTTCCTTTGTTTTACCAGAAATGAGTTTCTTTACTCATTATCACATGTTTCTTCTTGTCTTACAATTTGAGCTCAAATCTTGTAGTTCATGATATTGTTCACGTTCTTTTCGAATACATTTGAAGCATTTTCGTTGCAACTCCAAACTGGGTTGTTGTTCTTCATCTGTTCTTTACAATGTGTAAAAGAAAGTTCAAGAGAAATCCGAGTGTTTTCAAGTTTAAGCAAAACTCTTATAAAAGCTATTATGAACTTCTTTATTAACAGATTCAGTTTGTTTCGACAAGTAAACGCTTTTGTGCAAGACATTCACACTCTTTGACTTTATGAAGATACAAGCATTGCAATTCATTAATAGCATCTAATTCAGATAGAGAATGCAAATATGAACAGATAACATCTTTAGACACAAAAACACTCTCTCAAGAAGAGATCATACATATTTTGAAAAAATCACCTTTTCAGATTCAAGTTCGTCAACCTCATTTTAGAGGGATTTTAACAACTCAAAATCTTCATGTATTTCCGTTTTAAAAGTTCATGTTCCAAAATGAAAGCTATCATTTTGTTGATTTTATGGGGAAAAGTCATTAGTAAGTTTTTATTCAAAAGTTCCATATCATGAGCATTGCACTCGGAAACTACTACAAGTATTTTTACGCCAAGTGGATCAACAAATTCTATAATTTGATTGATGTTAAATGTCATGTCATTAAAAACTTGTCTACTTTTACTAATGGATTCCAAAACGGGTAGAAAGGCCACGTTTTTAGCAATGTTTGGTTTTGTTCTAACAAACGGTTTTCTCCACATTGTATTCCTTACTTCCTTTCTGTGTTCCAACTGATAAAGATACTCTAGTGAGGGTGCTTTAAAAATTTCATAAAGACTATTTTGTTTTGTGTAATCATATGGTTTAACATAATCTTTATTCAATTTTGATCTACTCCTCTAATTCAGATCATGGTCTTCTTCCCTATCAGGGGCAACTCTGTTTGCAGGATCAGAAGAATCAATATGAACTCATACAAACACTTTTCAGATTGTGCTTTCTTGAGTAGCCTTTGGATTGCAAAGGTTAGTCTACCATTTTATTTCGCACATGTTAGGTGCTGAACATATGAATGGTCTGAATTGGACTAGATTACGAGTATAAACAATTTCGTACAAAAACTTTAACTGTTTTGATCCATATTCAAATCACCTAGTCAATATCTTTTTCTTCCTTAACCTTTAACTCCGAAATGACCTTTTTGTTCTCTTTGATAACCTTCCAGTTGTACTTTGTTAAAAAGACTCCGTTATTGACTAACACATCGTGTTGTCTGATTAAGAACTGAAATTTTCATAGAGGCTTTTGTTTTTAAAACCCACTTCTTTTATTTCAAATGTCTTTTAGAGCTAATAGTCCTAGAGTTTCATTTAACTTTGTTTGAAGAATTTCATAATCAATCGTCCGGTCATTAAAGGCTTTGTACTTCTCAAACTCATTCTGTTTGTTCTGAAGTGCAATGAGACAACTATCCCGACAACTAATAGCCTCCCCCAAAGCACTATTAGATTCATCAAGGTTAGTTTTGCACTTTTCTAATTCTTGAGTCAATGATGCAATTGCATTCTTAATTGCTTTAAAAAATCGTTTTGTTTTCCTCCGTATCAAGAGTTAAATTACAATTAATTTTAAGCAAGCGCATAGCACGCTCAGCAACACATCTGCACATTTTGAAGTAACCTGATTATCATATACATATATTTTTGATGAATCAGGAGTTACATTGCTATCATCCTTCTTCAAAACATATGTGTCGTTAATGGATTCAGGTTTGCTCATAATGTCGAGGTCTCACATTTCATACACATTACTTTCATTCATGTTTTTGTAACCTTGTTCCAATGGCTGACCATAGAACAGGATCTGTCAGTGATACCTCCTGAATCTTTGCCATGATAGCTGTAAATGTCTTCTAATCCTGTTAGCAATCGCTTTTATCCGTGTCCTCTAGCCAATTCAGCTTGCAGAGGAACACCTTGTTCAGACTTGTTTGCACATCAGACATCTTTCCTTGTGATACGCTAGTCTTTAACGCGCTTTGGCTTCCTGCATTCCTTTGCAATTAGTGCCCATAACCCTTGCAGTAAAGCTTTGTATCCCAAGCTGTTTGCACTACCTTGACTGCCTACTGTTTCCCTAGCCCCACAACTGTCGTTGTCCCTTTGATTCCCAAAACTGCTTGACCTGATTATCATTGTTATCCTTGGTGTGGTATCTTCATCATGTTCTAGGAGTTTGAAGAAGTTCAAGGTTAGTGTTGGTAGGGTTTAGAGCTTCTTGAAATACTTTGCAAGAAGTGCCAAATTCTAGCATTTCATGTCCCTCTGAGCTTGTTCAGGATCATGGCCTTCTTCAAGACAGACCAGATGAGGTGTAATTGTTTGGCGACCCTCTTGCCTTTAGTCGTAGATGCACTTGTCCTTGTGGAAGAGATGTTTGCATTGATCTTTGAGGTTGTCTGATAGTAATTCTGAATATGGTTGAGCAGCCGCAAGAATGCTAAGGGATTTGCCACTTTTGGCTATTCTCTCAAGCGAAACGAATATCATTACCTCCTTTTGAAACTGCTTTGAGAATGTCAAATAGTCTGTATAGAGATTAGTCTCTTTTCTCTGGATTGCATGATAAGCTCACAAACCTTGACCAATCTGGTTGAAGCTGTGAAGAAATCTACCAACAATACCATCGAACTCTTCAAACTCCAGAACAAGACAGAAGATACAACACCAAGTATAACAAGGATAATCAGTCAAGCAGTTTGGAATCAAAGGACAACGCCAGTTGCTGGGCTAGGAAACGTAGGCATCAGGTAGTGCAACATATTGGGATAAAAGCATTCTAACTGCAAGGGATATGGTAACTATGCCAAAGGAATGCAGGAAGCAGCGGGTTAAAGGACTACGCGTATCACAAGGAAAAGATGATGATGTGCAAACAAGCTGAACAAGGTGTTCCTCTGCAAGCGTGCTTAGGCTAGATACACGGATAAAGAGAATTGATAAACAGGCAATAGAAGTCACATTACAGCTACCATGCAAAGATTTCAGGAAGTTTGTATCACCTGAAGAATCCTGTTCTACTGGTCAGCCATTGGAACAGGTACAAAAACATGATGAAAGTAATGTGTATGACAATGTGAGACGACATTCTGAGCAACCTGAATCCATTAACGACACATATGTTTTGAAGAAGGATGATAGCAATGTCACTCCTGATTCATCAAATATATGTACTAATGATAATCAGGTTAACAAAATGCTGCAGAATGTGTTGATGACGTGCTCGCTAGCTAAATTAATTGGCTAATTTAACTCTTGATACTGAGAAAACAAAACGAAATTTAAAGCAATTAAAGAAAGCAAATGCAGCATTGACTCAAGAATTAGAAAGTGCAAAACCTAACCTTGATGAATCTAATAGTGCTTTGGGGGATGCAATTAGTATGTCGGGAAGTTTTCTCATTGCACTTCAAGAACAAACAAAAAGAGTTGAGAGTACAAAGCTTTAATGACCGACATTGAGATTAGGCAATTCTTCAAACAAAAGGTTACATTGAAAACTTCTAGGACTATAGCCACTAGAAAGACATTGAAATAAAAGAAGGTTTAAAACGAAAAGCCTATGAAATTTCAGTTTCTTAAACAAAACTCGATGAGTTAATCAAAAAGAGTCTTTTAACAAATTCACAACCTGAAGTTAACTCAAAGAAAAGAACACAAAGTCATTTCGGATTTAAAGGTTAAGGAAAGAAAATGATAATGACAAGAATATTGACAATGGACAAACAGTTAAAGTTTTTGAACTGAAATATTATATACTCGTAATCATTCAATTCAGACCATTCATATGTTAGCAACCTAAATGTTCGACATATAAAGGTAGACTAACTTTGCCAAATCCAAGTACCTCAAAAAGCTCAATCTGAAAAGTGTTTGTAGAGTTCCCCATATATACTCTGATCCTTGCCCCAAACAGATTTGCCCCTGTTAGGGAAGAGACCATGACTTCTTGATAACTAGAGTAGAATCAAAATGAAATAAAGATATGGTATAAACCATAATTACACAAAACAAAGCTAGTCTTTATATGAAAAATTTTAAAGGCACCCTCACTAAGTATCTTTATTCAGTTGAACACTGAAAGGAAGTAAGGATACAATGTGGAGAAAAACCGTTTTGTAGAACAAAACAAACATTGCAAAAGAACGTGGCCTTTTCTACCCTTTTGGAATCATTAGTAAAAGTAGACCAAGATTTTTAATGACATGACATTCAACATCAACACAATTTATAGAAATGTTGATCAAACTTGGCGAAAATACTAGTAGTTTGTTTCCGTGTGCCAACTGCTCATGATAAGGAAACTTTTTTGATAAAAACCTTACTAATGCCACATTCCATAAAATCACAAAATGATAGCTTCATTTTGAACATGAAACTTAAACGGAAATACATGAAGAATTTGAGTACGTTAAAGCCCTTAAAAAAGAGGTTGACGAACTTGAATCTGAAAAAGGCTTGATTTTTTCAAATATGTATGATACTCTTCTTGAAGAAGTGTTTCTAAAGATGTTATATGTTTCAAATTTGCATTACTCTATTTGGAATTAAATGCTCATACTGAATTGCAATGTCTGTATCTTCATAAAATCAAAGAATGTGAATGTCTTTTTTGTTTTTTTTTTTTTTTTTTTTTTTTTTATATTTTTTTTTTTTTTTTTTTTTTTTTTTTTTTTTTTTTTTTTTTTGTTTTTTTTTTTTTTTTTTTGCACAAAAAGCTGTCGAAACAAACTGAATCTGTTAATAACGAAGTTCATAATAAGCTTTTAAAGAGTTTTTGCTAAACTTGAAAAACACCGATTTTCTTGAACTTTCTTTACAACATTGTAAAAAGACAATGAAAAACAACCCAGTCTTGCAAAGAAAATGCTTCAAATAGTATTGTCATGAAAAGAACGTGAAACAATTATCTTAAATACAAGATTTGAAAGCTCAAATGTAAGACAAGAAACATGGTGATAAATGAGTTAAAGAAACTCATTTGGTAACAAAAGGAAAGCTGTGGAACTCATTTTTGATAAAACATCTGTTTATTCGACAACCAAATGCTCAACGGATTCCAAAACCATCAGTTTTAAGAAAACCGACTCCTTTTTCAAATTCTCCTGAAATGAGAAGTTTTCAAATGAAACAGTCGGTTAATAAAACAATGTGCCGGATGGTATTTTTTTGTTTAAACAAGTCCACTCCAACAGAATTTGCCTCAGAATAGAAAACAAGCAGAAATACACTCGAATGTGCTTAAACCAGGAATGTATAGAATTGCCACTACTACAACACAAAACAGAGAACCGCAGTTGCCTCATGCTTCTAGGAATACTAATCCTCATGTGTCTAAATCTTCAGGAGTAAATCACACTACTAGTGTTAGCAGACCTCACCTTAAGTTGCTATCAAGTTAAAGATAAGGTCATGCCAAACAATAGTCAAGTGAAGTTTAAAAAGAAGGAAGTAGAAGACCATCATAGGATTTCTAGTATTTCTAAGAAAACAAAGTCTGTAACTGCGTGTAATGACAGTTCAAATTCCAGAACTTCGAATGTGAATGCTGTTTGTGCTGAATGTGGAAAATGTGTGTTTAATTCTAATCATGATGCTTGTGTTTCTAGATACTTGAAAGACGTGAACGCTAGAACTAAGAAGCCTAAGGTAGTGCCTATTAGTGCTAGTAAACCCAAGAGAAAAGGAACAAATCTGTAGCAACACCTCATAAGAAAATAGTTGCATCAATACCACATTTCTGAAATCCAATAGTTACCATAAGGAATTTGATGAGAATACACATCAGGAATGGAAATGGTGGTAAGCGAAAGATGTCCATCATGAATATAAAATGGACATCACAAACCACTTAGGACCAAAGAAAGATATTGGAATGCCTAAAAATGATAAGAGGAAGTATCAACAAGTATTATGTCCCCACTATAGACCTTTGTCCTCTAGGATTACTAATGACTTGAAGATATCAAATTCCTTAGGATCTAATTTGTCCAATGTTCCAACGTCCTCTAATTCTCTTGCAGATTGTACAACTCATCCTATTCATTGTTGACTCTGGATGCACAAAGCACATGACGGGCAATCTCAAGCTGTTGTGTAATTTTGTGGAAAAATTTCTGGGTACTGTTCATTTTGGAAATGATCAATTTGCTCCAATTCTTGGTTATGAGATCGAATCAAGGAAATGTCACGATCAAATGGGTTCATCACTCGAAGGCCGTCAATCAATAAACTTTTCTCGGTTGGATATTCTATGCGGGATTGGAGTTGCTTTCAGGAAATCTACTTGTTTTGTGAGAGATCTTCAGGGAAACGATTTACTAACTGGTAATCGTGGATCCGATCTCTACATAATATCTCTTCAAGAAACAACTTCATCAACTCCAATCTGTTTCATGGCTAAAGCTTCACCAACTCAAGCATGGTTATGGCATCGAATACTTTCTCATCTTAACTTCGATTACATCACCTTACTCTCAAAGTGATGTGTTGACAGGCTTGCCTAAGTTGAAATATGTCAACGAATCAACTTTGTTTTGTCTTGTGAATGATTAAAGGCAAAAAGAAGCTCAATTTAAGTCAAAGCATTCCAATTTCCAAAGGAAGGCTGAAATTGCTTCCACATGGACTTGAGTGGTCCAATCGGTTGCAAGCATAAATGGAAGATGAAAATATATCTGGCATTGTTTATGACTATTCAAGATACACTTGGACTTTTTTCTACGATCCAATGATGAAACACCAGAAGTTCTCAAAGACTTTCTCACGATGATTCAACGCAATCTTCAAGCTCAAGTTATTACTGTCCGTACTGACAGAGGAACAAAGTTCTTGAACAAGACACTTCATGCTTATTTCAAGAATGAAGGCATTGAAACATCAACTTCACTCCATGAACCCTGAACCGAACTCCAAAATGTCGAAAGACGAAACAGCACTCTTGTTGAGGCTGCTCGAACAATGCTTCAGGTTAAGCTTCCATTATCATTTTTGGGCTGAAGCAGTTGCAACCACATGTGCTATACTCAGAACATAATCAATCATCAAACAGTATACTCATGGAAGACGGCGTATCACAACATTAATGACAGGACACCATCAATAAAACATCTTCACGTCTTTGTTGCATTTGTTCCATAACAATATGGTAAAATCTGGAAAAGATGAAAAAAAAAAGGGATCCATGGTCATGGTGGGATATTCTACTCAGTCGAAAGGGATATCGTGTTTTACAACTAGAAACACGCTTAATAGTTGAGTCCATTCAGTTACAAGTTTGAGAAATCAAAGAGATGATGTCTGATCACAACAGTTCAGACCTCGCACCACAACGACAAGAGATGTTTGTTGAAAATGTCTCTTTAGGCTTCGTTCCTTAAGGACAGAAGGCGTTAGATTATGACAACTCTGACTACGTGCCCCTAAGACAAAATGGTGTTCCTACAGCAAGAAACATATTCGTCAACAACAGGTTGGAATTTCTCCTTCAGTCCTTTACCTTGAAGAATAATACAAACCATCACACGTCAGCTGAGACAAAACAATGATCAAGCACCAATTACATTTTTAGAACGAATTTATCAATCCTTTTTTGTACACGTACAATAAATTGGGGAGTCTTACCTCACGCAACATTGGATAATACCGATGTACATATCCTTTTCAACTACAAAGTCATGATTACCGATGACAGAGATCATCCATTAGAACAAGTCGGTAAAATCCAACCATGCCAGTTCAGAACAAGACACAGCTTGTCCACAGCATCCAGAAAGTATGTATGTTCCAGGCTCACGTGATAATTGTTGAACAGAGAACATATGGAGGGCAATGGCTGATTCTGCATGGATTGAAGCAATGCAGGATGAACTTCATTAGTTCGACAAACTAAAAGTCTGGGAACTAGTCGAAAAACTATTTGGCAAGATGATTATAAAGCTAAAGTAGTTATGGAAGAACAAAAAGGATGAAGATCAGACTGTAATTCGCAATAAAGCACGACTTGCAGCTAAAGGTTATGCTCAGGAAGAGGGTATTGATTTCGAAGAATCATTTGCACCAGTTGCTCGCTTGGAAGCAGTTCGGATTTTCGTTGCCTACGCAGCACACAAGTCTTTTCCAACTATCAATGGACTGAAAACGACATTTCTTAATGTCCACTAAAGGAGAGGTTTTATGTTGCTCCAGCCAGAAGGTTCGTTTGATCCAGATCATCCAAAAAAGGACACCTCTGAGGAAAGCTTTGTATGGAATAAATCAAGCTCTCAAGAGCCTGTATGATAACTTTCCTAACTTCCGTGACCAAAGCTTTATTAAAGGTACAATTGACCCAACTTTATTCAAGATAAAATACGGGGAGGATATTCTACTTGTGCAGATTTACGTTGATGACATAATTTTTGGGTCTATAAACCCTAAATATTCAAAAAGATTTGAAAAGTTAATGCACAACAGATTTGAAATGTCTTTAATGGGAGAGATGAAATTCTTTTTAAGACTACAGATCCACCAGTCCCCAAAAGGTAATTTTTATCAATCAAGCTAAAGTACGCTTTAAAATTCCCTGCAAAAGCAAATATGGACAACTGTCCACTCCATTGGTACACATTGGCCCCTAACCCAAACTAGATCTAGATTTGAGTTGAGAAACCCGTAGACCAATCTATTATCTGTAAGAAAATCGGGTCACTTAAGTCCTTGAAATCTATAGACCAGACTTAGTAAAGCATTCGCTATTGTGCACGTTATCAAGCACGGCCAACTCAAAAGCACTCAAGAGGTTTAGAAAGAATCTTTTAAATACCTAAAAGGGTACCATAACATGGGACTCTGGTATCCCAAAAGGAATCTGGCTTGAACTATACAGCATTTTAGACGCTGAACATGCCGATGCCTTGATACTCGGGAAAAAGCACTTCTGGAGGAATACAGTCCTTGGTGATAACTCGTAAGTTGATGTCCAAGAAACAAAACAGCACTGCAAAGTCTTTCAGCAAGAGGCAGATATGTGGCGTATCTGCAAGTTGTGCTACAAGTAATGTGGACCGAGGACACAGCATCAAGATTATGCTTCAACTACAACAAAATTACCGTTGTACTCGACTCTAGTCAGCTATCCAATATCAACAACCCCTCGCGAACAAAGCACATCCATACTCGGTATCATTTCATAAAGGAACAGGTTGAAAATTAGGTTCACTTGAAGACATCCCGAGCTCAAATCAAAGAAAGATCAAATACTTATACACTTTGGTAATCAAGATACAAGAAAAAAGATAAAGACTCAAGTTGCAAAGTGCAAATATGCGCCGCACTTGCCAATTGTGCGCCGTACTTTCCCTCAAAGTCAAGGAATTAAAGACTTAGTCAAATTAGTGCATTAACTCCCTAAGTACGCCGCACATACAAGATTGTGCGCCGCACTTCCTATCTGGTTACGAAGAATAATTGAAGTCATAAATACTATTACATTAATACCCTAAGTACGCCGCACAAATACTTTTGTGCGCCGTACTTCTTCAATAAACATTAAATTACCTTCGCATTTAATCACCAAGTACGCCGCACAATTTATCTTGTGCGCCGCACTTCTCCCTTGAAATCAGCCTATAGATAGAGCCAAATTCTCACACATTTCATATCATCTCATACATACAACAATCTCCTGCAATCCTTCCCCACGCATAAACACCACTCCTTTTGAAGATTCAAGATCAAACAACCAAGAACGAAGAAGAACACCATACTAGTTTAGTGAAATAATAAAGTTTCTTATTGAATCAAGTTATGTTATGAACTACATAGCCATGAGAGGCTAATTCTCTCACGACTACTCAGTGGAGTTATGATAATGAATAATGTGACAATTCGTCAATTTTAGGTCGTTATTTTATTCTCGAGTATTAATTATATTTTTCATTTTTATGTTGAGATATGAACTCACGACTAACCGGGAGAATTAGGGCTTACATTTGTAATTTACGTGACGTTTACAAAGAACCGACGAATTCTACGTTAAGCATCGACGCTTATATTTTCAAAATGCCATAGAAATAATTTTATTACATTCGTTTTTATTTTTCGTGTTACGCGCATTTTTCGCATTTTACGTAAAATATTTACGAGCAATGTTTATAATTATTATTCGTCTTGTACCGTACGTAATTTAAAATTTTTAGAAAAGTAACCCGATTTTCGTAGAACTATTTTTACTTGTTCATTTTCACTTCGTGGTTCCGTCTTAACTCTCGTTATATTTTACGTTAATACCCGTTAGCCTCAAAACTACCTACCTATCTTAAAATTTAAACCCTAAATACTAAAATTATTATTAATAAAACTCAAATGTGGTAAGAACACCACTCCTTGTGGCGGTTGTCCAAGTGAAGCAAAAGAATAGGACCATTGTCATAGTTCATATGCATGTAATGGCATGTTCAAACATATTAAAAGGCCACTTTGACCGCAATTTAATACAACACATTACAAACTCAAAAATCTAATTAGGCTTCTTCCCTAGCCACCCTGAGAACTTGCCACCATAGGCTCACCAAAAACACCAATTCTATACAAATTTTGAAGATCAAATATTAAGCACTCAAGTTAAAATGATTTCCTAGTATGATTATTGTATTTTGGAGGTGATTGAAAGGGTTTTCAAGAAGGGTTATATACATTTTGGGCCTAAAGTTATACAAGTTTTTATAAAGTCATTTTGGGTAAGAATATATGGTGTGATTCAAAAAAAGTTATTTTGAGGTGAAGATCAAGTTGGAAGATTGAAGTCTTATATATTTTGATCATTAGATCATCATCTTCATTTTTATTGTGGTAAAATCTTATGAGTTTTGTTTATGTTTCTTTTTTATTTTTCAAATGTATTTGTACATGTATGATATTTGATGATCAAGTAATAAAATGCCATGCAGTATAGAAATCTAGGTTAATTAGTAGCCTAAAATAGTCTCTATAACAAGAGTGATAAGATTATCAAAATAATGAGCTGTATATGCAACAGTAGATTCTACATCACTCAGTATGTTTGAGGATGATTGATGAATGAAGAAGGTTCACTAGTTTATAAATCTCTATGTTACATTGGGCAATAAATTGGATGATTCCAATAAAGTAAATAATGAATGAGTTATGGTCAAAATACTAAAACTAGTCAAATCTGAACCTTGCTGTACAGATTGTGTAAAAAGTCATATTTATGGGCTGAACCAATTAAAAAGTGAAAACTATGGGTTGTAGCTAAAGTCATGTAGATTCAGAATCAATTGGATAGTCAACCAACTATTTATGGTTTATAAATGACATCAAAAATGGTGAAAGTGAAATTTCAGTCCTAATTAATAAGTTGACCATTAGGTAGTAATATACCCATATGTATAAGTAATATTAAAAGAGGTATAAAAATGACTTTGAATCTGTAAAGTACACTTAATTATGAATCCAAGCATATAAATATATCAATCATACCATTTGCGGTTTATAAATTATGACTATTTTCGTAAACATAAATGTAAACAATTTACTTATACCCGAACACTATATACTATGTAAACGAATTTTTGTTATAACTAAAACCCGAGTGTGGTAAGGACCACTTCTTGGGTGTCATGTGATTTTTAAAAAATTACTAACATACTGATAATAAAGTATCCCGACCTCGTACGAACCCACAAATTTTATAACAAGAGTCCTTTATAAGCTTAAATGGGCCATAAGGCCTTATTGGACCACTAGGCCCAATGAAACAAAATGGACTTATTGGACTTAACTTTAGGCCCAATCCACTTGGACCTAACTAATGGGCTAGGACCTGGTCTTTGAGTAATAATATCAATATAATAACTTAATGGGTTTGCTTAATGGACATATTGGGTTTTTTTGACTAATTTAGCCAATACTAGTAAAATGGCTGATAAAAACAAGTTAAAAACCTAGAAAACTGTAAGTGTGAAATAATTATATTTCAAGAGCAAGATCATCATATAAACTACATGTATACATATACTTATTTAATTTATGAATTATCATTAATTTTTATCGACTAGAAACCTAAGACCCGTTACAATTTGTATATGTCTTGGTTGATTGACGCGCATACCCCCGAAGTTCTTATTCATATTGTTATTCTCTTCCGACATCACTAGTGAGTTCATAGCCTCACATTTTTATACTTTAATTGTTTTATAAACCCGTGAGGGGGATAACATGCTTATTTTTAAAAATAGAACACATGGGACCCGAATGTATGCTAGTAGCCTTGATTATTATAAGTTAGCTTAACTCGCTAGATAAAAGACCCACGGAAATAATGAATTGTTAACTACCGGGTAATGGTAGATGCTTATACATGAAATAGTACTATTTGGAGGTTGCCATCTCTAATCCGTGACGACTGGCTATCGTCTCGTGTCGAGAAAATGACACTGCAGATGCGTTATATAGAGAGTAATTTGCATTCATAGCGAGGGTGTATAGTGGGCATTTTATTATATGATAACGTTCAATGTCATGAGGCTTATAATAATCCCCCTATAACTTTGTCTGATCCACATCGTTATATCCTGATAAATTTTGAGAAAAGATACTTGTGTTTGGAAAATTTTTATTGTTTATATATATAAACTCTATGGATTCACTCAACATTGTTCTTCAATTTTGGGCAATCCTTCTTGAAATGCCCTTGAGCACCACATTCAAAACAAGCCCTCTGATTAGCCCCAGTGTTGACATTGAGGGGATTCTTGCAGTCACGACCTAAATGGCCAAATCGGTTGCACTTGTGGCATTTGGGAGCACAAGGACCCTCATGGTGATAGTTACATTTGGAACATAGAGGTTTAGGCCCTCCGTATGGTCTCCTATCACTATTTCCTGCGGCATAAGCTCTTCCAGTGTTTTGTCTCTTGTTTGGTTGCTGATTCTGGTTGTTCCTGGCAGTGTCATCAGACTTTCTTTTGTTGTCAGCCTGACGTTCAGCCCAAGTGTTGATCTTTTTGTCCATGAGTTCAGTGGCGAACTCAATGGCATCCTGCATAGTTTTTGGCTTAGTCGCCATCACACTGCCATGGATCGTGTCGGGCAAGCCACCGACATATTTCTCAACTTGGTCTATTTCTTCAGGAAACATCCGATCGCACATTAGTGCCAGTTCTTGGAAACGTTGGCTATAGGTTACCACATCGTTACCCTTTACCTTCAAATTCCACATTTCGAACTCCAGTTTCTTAATTTCGCCCCTTGGGCAGTATTTGTCTGTCATCATCTTTTTCAGTGTCCTCCATGGCATTGCATGGGCAGCTTCAGGAGTAGTGGTCTTAACATGGGAGTTCCACCATGTAAGAGCATTTCCTTGCAGGGTACACGTAGCAAATTTGACCTGGCATGCTACTGTACAGTTGCTTATGCTGTAGACAGACTCCATCTTTTCAAACCACTGAGTGAGTCCAACAACTCCCTCAGTGCCCTTGAAGTTCAAGGGTTGGCATTTTAGGAAGTCCGGGTAGGTGCATTCACGAGCAACCTGCACAGGCCTTCTGACACCCGTTCCTGAAGTATGGCTATCATCGCCATTTCGGGTTGCATCACGTGCTGCCAGTGCAGCAGTAACGCCTTCGTTAATCATTGCCTGAATTTGGGCGTTGGTGACAGATGTAGTGGTATGAGTGTCTGTGACTGGTGTTGGTGTTGCATCTGGGTTTAACCTCGTGGTCCTTCTCTTTGGTGCCATTTTCTTTAAATCACAAGAAAACATAATACCCGTTAGATTTCATAAAATCATAACTATGACATAACATATACACATTAAATAAAACGAGATCACATCACACAGTGAAATGTACAACTGTTATTGAAATTAATCGTGGTATAACCAAATCGACATTCATTTATAATAAATTCGATTTCATAGATAACGTAATCCATCCATTTCATATATAACTTGGAAAAACATACATGTTCGGTTCAGATACAAGATGATTACTACACTTAGGTTACAAGACAAAAGAAACAACCTAAAGCCATACTAGCCGGGATATACCCGTAACACTTAGTATGCTGTACAAGGTAGATAATACCTGAACAAAAGACCTATACTGGGTAGCTAAACAAAACAAAAGATCTATACAGTCTGCTAGCTGGGAATAACCCATAATACTTAACAGGCTGCATAGCATAGCTACAACATAACCAAATCTAGGAACTGCTACCAGCCTCTCCTGGTGCATCAGGCTGTGCCGGACCTTTTGCGGGTCCATGCTGCCTCTGAAACTCGACCATCTGTGTCTGTAGTCCTTTCAGCAACCTCAATGTCTTAGTCAACTGAACCTGTCTCTTGTGGTCTGATGCCAAGGTCCTGCTTTCAGCAGATCTGAAATCACCGTCTGTCTCCTACGGTCTGCTGCCTGCAACTCAGCGATCTTGGACTGCTGAGCCATGACCGTAGTCCGAAGTGATATGCCCTCGGAACGTACCTGATCGCAAGCATCCATCGACTGTGCCCAAGCGGCACGAGATACTCTGGCCTCCTCCTCCATCAGAAGGGCAGTGCGTCTATGGAATGGCCTATCCCTGTACAACATGTTACTCTCTCTAAGTAGAGCACGGTTATGTCGTGCATCATCCAGCTGAGAATATATGATGATAATCCTCCTGGTCAACAGTAGTAGCCAACTCATAACTCTCTGATTGACCCCCTCATAGGTGGTCCCGGTGCAAACTCCTGGAAGGCTCCTACAAGGTCATCCCATGTATCCGAAATATCATAGCCTCACTCTTTAGACGTCTGGGCAGTCCTTGAGCGACATCGTAACATATCAGCAAATCAATAAAGTCTGACCCTAAACTGTGGTAGGCCCAACCTGCCTAGCAGCACACAGTCAAACACCCCCACCTCGGTATCCAGGACCAGGAGTAGTACACACGGCTCGTAACGAAGCGGTTAAAACAAATCTCAGGCATCTCAATCTCATGAACCATGATGGTAGTGCACTCTCTGTTCTAATCCTAGCACTCGGATCGGGCAGAGATCCTCAACATATGTAGGGACTATTGGGGTGGTGAAGGAATAGGTGGAGATGCAGAGAGGGTATATGAGGAAGTTGTGATGAGTATGGAGAGAGAGTGATGAGGTGGATGTAGGTAAGGCTTAACAATCCTCATCACTTCTTCGGAGAGAACGGTGCCAGAGCTTGTGGTCGGATGACATCCTAGCCTGATGCGATAAGCAAGTATGGGGTCCTGGTCAGCTGAAAAGCAACAACTGCAGGGTCGGACAGATCTAAGTGCTCCCCTCCTCTGCATCATCCATCCATCGACATCGTCATCGTCAATGGCTCCTCTATCATACCCTGTCGTCCCTCTGTCAGCAGGATAGTTCGGCTGGATCCTCCTCGTCATCCTCCTCTGGATCCTCCTCAGTATCAGACTCAGGAATTATCTCGGTGACCAGTAGTCAGTAAGGCAGCAACCGGCAATGGTTACTCCTCAGAACCGTAGGAACATCTCCTCTGGTAAGAACTAAACATCCGGGTAAACAGCTCCGAACAAATGGTACATAGATAGGTGAAGGTGTGCCTGCTCTAGGGCTCCTCAGGGCCCAGGGCACGTAATCTGAGAACGGTGAATCCTAAAAATAGGTACTTCGGCTCCTAGTGATCCCTAAGTCCATAGGTCCTCATATGGGCTGGAAATCTCAATATACGTAAACCTGTAGAATCTTCCGAATCCGAGTTTCTCTAAACTAAAAAATCAAAAGTGACTTATATAAGTATATTAATATAAGACTATTATCCTTATATACGTAATATATTATAAACACGTATATCAGTTATGAATATATATTCATGCATGACTATGCCTAACCGACTAAATGCACAATTAAACGTATGTATGATTCCCGTAAAAACCCCTTTGTATGAATGCAATGTTTGAAAATGGTTATAGTCCAGCAAAAACATTTGACCTGGTTCTCTATAACCTTGGCTCTTGATACCAATCTGTAACACCCCAAATTAGGGGAGCTCGGGCGGCGGGCGGAATAAGGGTCCGGCGGGCGTGTTACTTCTCAGATCCAACGAACTCAAGATTATATAAGAACGACCAAAAAGTCGTTTAAAACTGATACATTGGATTTAATAAAGTATGTGTTACAAAAGCCCACGAAAGCTTTACTTTTTATTATTACAAAGATTTCTAGCCCATAACAGATACACAAAATGTAATGCGACTAAATCTTTAATGTACATAACTTCATTAATATAACCCACCAATGAAATCCTTCGCCCACACTCGTGCTTAATGACCTCCTGAAAAACATTGCATTTAAAAACGTCAACATAAAGTTGGTGCATTTATATGGTATATGAAAATTGTATATAGCCAGGACCGCAAGGACCTTTCCCAATGATAATGCAATAGTGCGACATCACAAAATGTAATTATTTACCTAAGCTCATGACACTGAAGCACGACAAAATTGAATACAATATAGAATATTGCCTACACTAGCCCGTGATGATTTTCAACTCTTAACATCTAGTATTCGACATGATAAACTTCGTTTCCATGATAGCTAAGTCACCCGAACGGGGAGGGGTCAGTCCCAAATAGTCTATCAATAATCATCGCAGCTCACATTCAATTAATTGATAGTTCATTATTCATGGGTCATAGTGTTATCGCTACTTAGGCAAAACGTAATCCATGAATAAAAATGTACACTTGCGTCCAATTTTGGTAAAACAAGCCATAAGTTTCTCACCCAAACAAAACTTATAATTAATAATTGTAAAACATGGGGCTATGAACTCACCTCGAGTTGAGTAAACTGATAACAAAATATCCCAAATAAAAAAGCGTCAACCTAACCCTCGAATGCAACCAGAGTTAATATAAGTCGAAATAATCAGTATTCGAAGTATGTTGTCAAACAAAAACATATATAACCCTAATAATAGTTATCACGTACTATCGTTCGGGCTATCATAATTGAGAGGTCCTGACATGACTAAGAGGAGTTAAGACGCTTTAAGATCGTAAATCCAACAACTCGTCAATACGCCATTCCTGAAGAAGCCTCATTAATGAAATTCCCTATAAAATAGCACTTCGATAACTAAAAACACACTCATCACACACACACACACACACACAGCACGCCACGACACATCAAAGAAAAAAACACACACCACACACACACATTAAAGAAACTCACACATATATAAAATAAAAATAATATAGTTGATAATATATTTATATATATATATATATCACCAACTAATTTGTTTAATGAAATCGTCATTTATAAAGTAAAAACGATTATAATTACGCCTTTATAAAACTGACCTACACTTAGTCGGTTTTAAGCCGGTTTCTCCGCTTTTCTATACGCCCGACCGCTTAGATTAAGACGAGTGATCATAAATAACATTCTGTAGGTTTTTGAGATTCGTGATGAATATGTTTTACAGTTCATAACAGTTATAAAATCATTTTATACTTTTAATTAACGTAAAACCCGATTTTATTCGTATCTATTCGTTATAAGCTCCGATTTTAGTGAGTTCTTGTCGAACACGTTCTCATATTGAAAGTTTTATCTATATTATTGATGTTTATAAAGAAACAAGTTTCTGTAATGAATAGTACTTTTTATAAAAATTGTTTTATAAAAGTATTAACTATCGTAAACTTGTAAATGGCGTATCTTCTTCGTTATTAATCGGTTTTTTGAGTTCTTTATGACCCCTCGATCCTTGTGACATGTAGTATTTTATAAAATCATAAAACATATATGTAAATTTCGAATTACAAACAGCCCCTAAGATATTATTTTCCAAAATGTGTTTAAAACTTGTTTTTAAGACTTTTTAGCTTTACCACTTTGTTACAAACCCTTTAGAACCCTTAATATCTTATGTCTTACATATATTAGGTCCATTAGGTCATGTTTTGTTCATGAGAGTCCATAGTATCAAGAGCACAAGTCCTTGCAATAACTTCACATTAACGTAATAAGAAAACTTATTAGAACCCTAATTGCCTTAAACATGTGTTACTCTTAGCAATCATGTTAAAACACATATACACCCCTTTTAACATCATATTAGCATCCACCTAGGCATGTAAAATAAGTTTTCACAAAACATTGACATAGTAAAAAATCATTTTTTACATATTCAAGAGTACCCTAGATGGTGATTTAGCTAAATATAACATATGAACACATAAAATCTTAGATATGAATAGATTAAGCTTTTGATATAACCTTGTGTGGATGAGTAGAGGTAAGAATAACAATCACACCCTTGTGATTAAACCTCTTGGCTTGAAAAATTAGGATGAAACCCTAATTTTTACCAAAAACCCTAATCTTGCAATAACTTCTTAAAACCCTTTCAAAGCTTAACCAACCCTTCAATTCTTCTTAGAATACCTTAAGTATGATATGTAAACACTAATATGGTGAAAGAAAATCAAAGTATGGATTGTGTATAAAAGGGGTTTTGAGCCGTGGGTTATGAGAGGAGACAAGGAAGAGTTTTTGTGATTTTTGTTAAGTGTTTATGAAAGGAAGAGTGCATGCATGCTATTTATAGTGAAAATATCCTAACTAACCTAACCCTGGTCACTTTCACTAACCCTGCCCCATGGTTTAATTAGTTCAAGTGGTCATGGTGAAAGAGTTTGTTCCCTAATGATCTGTTCGTAACTTAGATATTTTGAGCAAGTTGATAATTCTTGGTCCTATCCTTGAAATTTCGGCCACATAGGCTCCCATGTGATGTTATATTGATTATTTTGGGTATTGGGTATAATCGTGGGTATTCGTTTAAGCGTAGGTTATGGTTTTGGTTGCTTCAGGTAAAGCGAAACGCGTTTATCGCGAAATTAAGCATTTTACGTCGCAAATAAAAATAAATGAACCAAAGATATAATTTATCCTCATAATAATCATATAACACATGCTTGATTTAAAACATTTAAATCGTTTAATGCCCGTTTATATTGAATGATATTTAATTACACGATTTAACTTAACGTTTACGGTTTAAGAGCAAAAACCGTAAAAAACCGTAAAAAAAATTGTACAAAATAGACTTAAATAAATGTCGTACAAATGACCTAAAACACGCGGTGTTATATAATTGATTTTTTTTTAATCTAACGCTGCTGAAGTTACACAACTCGCCGCCTATCAACTTAAACAATACCGCCGCAATAAATATAAAGCACAAACCCGCTGCGAAGACTGATTGATCAAACCGCTGCTCCCCGTATTATAAAAATCAAACCACCGTGAGTTTTTACCTTGGCAAACCGCTGTCCTTTTGTGGCAACTCGCCGTGTATTTAAAATAAACAAACCGCTGCCTAGTCTGACTAACTCGCCGCCTAGTTTAAACAAGTAACTCGCCGTTTTAACTAGCAACTTAACCCGATTTTCGTAGAACTATTTTTACTTGTTCATTTTCACTTCGTGGTTCCGTCTTAACTCTCGTTATATTTTACGTTAATACCCGTTAGCCTCAAAACTACCTACCTATCTTAAAATTTAAACCCTAAATACTAAAATTTCAATTTATAAAAATCAAAAATTGCCACTTAGCCACCTCCTTGTGGCGTGTCACAAGATGAAGCAAAGACTAGGACACTTGTCCTAGTCAAATGCATGTAATGCATGTTCAAAACATATAAAAGGCCACTTTGACCAACTAAAACACACACATTACAACTCAAAATCTGAATTTGCTCTCTCCCTAGCACCCTTAGACGCCACCTAGCTCACCAAAAACACCAATTCTATACAAATTTTGAAGATCAAATATTAAGCACTCAAGTTAAAATGATTTCCTAGTATGGTTATTGTATTTTAGAGGTGATTAAAAGGGTTTTCAAGAAGGGTTATATACATTTTGGGGCTGAAGTTATACAAGTTTTTATCAAGTCATTTTGGGTAAAGAAAAATGGTGATCAAAAATTATTTTGGGTGAAGATCAAGTTTGAAGATTGAAGCTTTGTTCTTGTTTTGATCATTTGATCATTTTCTACATATTTCTTGTGGTAAAAATCTCATGAGTTTTGTTTATGTTTTCTTTTGATTTTCAATTGTATATGTACATGTATGATATTTGATGATCAAGTAATAAAAATGGCCATGCATGTATAGATCTAGGTTAATTATAGCTAAAATGGTCATCTAAAACAAGTGAAAAGATCATCAAAATTATGAGCTGTAATGAACAGTAGATTCTACAAAACTCAGTAGGTTTGAGGATTGATTTGATGACATGAGGTCATAGATAAATCTCTTATGTACATTGGGCAAATTGGATGATTCCAAGAAAGTAAATAATGAATGAGTTATGGTCAAAACACTAAAACTAGTCAAATCTGGACCTTGCTGTACAGATTGTGTAAAAAGTCATATTTACGAACTGAACCATTTAAAAAGTGAAAACTATGGGTTGTAGCTAAAGTCATGCAGATTCTAAATCAGTTGGATGGTCAACCAACTCTTTACGGTTTGTAAATGGCGTTAAAAATGGTGAAAGTGAAATTTCAGTCCGAAATTGTAATATGACCTTTATGTATAAAAGTAACCCTATGTATATGTATGACTAAAAGATGTACTAAAATGAGTTTGAATCTGTAAAGTGGACTTAAATATGAAGCCAAGCATATAAATATATAAATTATACCATTTACGGTTTATAAATTATGACTATTTTCGTAAACACGAAAGTATATAAAATTTACTACTACCCGAACACTATACTATGTAAAGCGATTTTTGTAACTAAAACCCGAGGTGGTAAGGACCCACTTCTTGGGAATTTTAAAAGGCTAACAAACTGATAATAAAAGTATCTCAACCCCGAGAACCCGAAAACTTATAATAAAAGTCGTTTATGAGCTAAAATGGACCCGTAAGGCTTATTGGACCACTAGGCCCAATAAAACAAAATGGACTATATGGACTTAGCATTAGGCCCAACTCACTTGGACACTATAAATGGACTAATACCTGGTTTTAAAATGATAATATCCATAAAAGAGCTTAATGGACTTGGTTAATGGGGTTAATGGACTTTTGGGCTAATATAGACAATACTAGTTGAAATGGCTAAAAGTGGCAAATTAAAAATATGTAAAAGCTTAAGTATAAAATACTTACATCATATAAACTTGATCATCATGTTAAATACATGTATACATATATATTTAATTTATTTATGAAATTTCATTAATTATTACCGACTAGAAACCTAAGACCCGTTACTAATTGTATAGGTCTTGGTTGATCGACTCGCCTACTCCCGAAGTTCTTATTCATATCGCTATTCTCTTCCGACATCACTAGTGAGTTCATAGCCTCGCATTTTAATACTTTAATTGTTTTATAAACCCGCGAGGGGGATAACATGCTTGTTTTTAAAAATAGAACACAAGGGACCCGAATGTATGCTAGTAGCCTTGATTATTATAAGTTAGCTTAACTCGCTAGATAAAAGACCCGCGGAAATCATGAATTGTTAACTACCGGGTAATGGTAGACGCTTATACATGAAATAGTACTATTTGGAGGTTGCCACCTCCAATCCGTGACGACTGGCTATCGTCATGTGTCGGGAAAATGACACTACGGATGCGTTGTATAGAGAGTAATATGCACTCATAGCGAGGGTGTATAGTGGGCATTTTTATTATATGGTAACGTTCAATGTCATGAGGCTTATAATAATCCCCCTATAACTTTGTCTGATCCACATCGTTATGTCTTGATGATTTTGAGAAATGATACTTGTGTTCGGAATTTATTATATATATAAACTCTATGGATTCACTCAACATTATTGTTGACTTTTTAGCATGTTTTATCTCAGGTCCTTGAAGGTAATTCGGTGATGAAGATTTCGGAGAAGCTAATGAAATAAATATTTTGAAGGCCCATTTAAAGAAAATCATTCGAAGAAAATATTTGAAAATGATGTATTGATTATGAAAATATTTGGGACCTATGTTGTGAAACTTTTATTTCGAATGGTTATATTTAAAAACGTCTCTTTTCGAGTCGTTTTCTATGCTTGAGTTATTGTATTAAGACATAGCACCCCAAATGACCCTTCCGCTGAGATTAGACTCCAACCTAGAAGGTTAATTAAGATAAATGAGATGTATCTCATTATGTCTTGATTGAAGTTCTATATTTTATAAAAATCTCTTGGTGATTATTTTTGACAAATGCCTAGAACAATTAAATGTATTTTGGTAGATACCCAAAGGAAATGATGGGATGCCATTTCTACAACCCACACAAGAACAAAGTTTTTGTTGCTCGTAATGCTGAGTTATTTGAAAATAGTTTCAAATGTACAAGAAGCGAGTGTGAGTCTCACTTTGCTAAAGTGAGTGGGAGTATTGTAGGTCTTGAATTAATTCAAGAAGAAGATACATAAACCTTCTAGACGCACTAACGAATGTCATACTAAGGCAAAACATGAAAATGTTAAACTTTAGAATGATGATTACTCATATTCATAGATCCGCAAAGATACCTCATGATATTTTTTATATCAATGGTGAGTATTATGAGTTAGAGGATCATTATAAACCTGATAACCATAGGAGATGCATTATTAAATCTTGTATTTAATGAACGACTCAAAGACTATGGATGAATAGATGCTGTCCTAAAAGAGATAATCATATTCTTGGAATTTGTTTTATCTTTAACGTATCAGGTTTGAATGAGTTTCCTTGTAGAAAAAACTCATAAGGACAATGTTGTATACATATTTACTGTGCGTCAAATGACATAAGTGTTTACTCATACTCAAGTAATTGATTATGATTAAAACTTCCTTATTTACGAACTTTAAATATATAAAGATGATTGAATTGTCATACTTGTTTTCTTGGAAGGAAATATGACAAAATTAGATTTCAAGAACCCTTTATTGATTGATTACTTTGCGAGGATGATATGTAATTAGATAAGGTTTTGTGAATCCAATATAATCTTAGAAAGTATACAAAAATGCTAGAATCTGAGTATGGATTAAAAGCATGCATCTAATGAGCATAATCTTAAGTTTAATTGTTAAATAAATCACTTGTTGGATTTGATTTTTAATTATAAATAAGAATATCACCCCCATGAGTAACATCTCAAAGCTAAGTGGGAGGTAATTTGTTTTTACTTTTCTAAAATAGATTATGTTCTTGAACAAAATTAGAAGAAAACAATTTATTTTATATAGTAAGATTTAATCTCTTAGATTGAAATAAAGTTTCTTGTAAGTATTTTAGGAGATGAAACATGCAATCTTGGTATGATATGTTTGATAGATTAAATATATATGATGAATTAAGTTTAATTACAATATAAAATATCATTGAGTGAAACTCGAATGATCTATCTCACTTGGTGAGATTAAACACATGAATGGAAACCTTAAGTCCCATGACTCTCCTCACATATACATAAATACTCTAATAAGGATAAGATCAATAATAAGAGAGATAAGTATTCCGTAAGGCTTTTAAAGAGATTTGTTACTTTTATCCAAAGCAAAATCCCTAAAAAACCTTCCCGGGTCGTTTCCCGTCGAGGCGTGAATTGAGAATTGGTTACGTTCGTGATCGCGTTTTTGAATGCTTTTAAAGTGATATAAGAATAATGTGTGCAAATCCAAATTGAAAAGACCCAAGGGCAGAGTGGTGTTGTGTGGTGTGTTAAAAACATTGGTTGAGTTGGTTGAGGTTCCAGGTTCGCGTCTTGGTGCTACCTTGGGACTTCCCAATCCCAATGTTTTTATTTGCTGAATTTTTTTTACAACTTTTTAAATAAGCAAATTTTAAGCAACTTTTGTGAAAACAAAATTTTTAAAACTTGAAAATAAGCTCAGAAATAAGCTCAAAAGGATGGCAGAATGCTTAACTAAACTAAACGATAAAATGGCTAAAACTGTTTGTTTAATAAGCTAGTGAAAAGGAAAAATAGCTAACACACGGTTTAAAGTACACCTATTGAGCACTAAGGACATCCATACGCAAAGAAAATAAGTTTGCACTAAGCTTAAAATGATTAAGAATTCCTCCAAAAGGGTTATTTTTTTTTATATAAACTAAACAATTTAAAACTACAAGTGCTAATGAAGCTTAAAATAAGTACCTCCCTCCCCTTAAGATTATAAGCTAAAAGGCTTAAAACTAACCTATTAAGCAAGATTGAGCTTAAATAAGGCAAATTCAATAAGCAAATAAGCTCAAATAAGCAAATAAGCTTTTGGCCAAAGACTGTTAATAAACAGCCTAAGGGACCACTTTCTAGCTTATTTTTAAGCTATAAGATGGATCACCGTCCCCCGCCTCCTCACGGATTATGAGATTTGTATGATACTTAAAGCTTTCCTAAGGGCTTTCCAATAATCAGCAAACAAAAAGTATTTTGAAAAACAAATAGACTATGAAAAATGCTAAAGAATAAGACAGTTCAGGCAGATTACTCGTTTTGGTTTACTTTAAAAAAACAAATGGCTTCTTGCATCCTCAAATAAGCTAGTAAAAGGTGACTAAAATGCAAAATAAGTTAAAACAGATAAAATTCAACCTAAGATCTACTTGTGCACCAATTTTTAGATTCTAAAACCTATTTTAACTTATCTAAATTTAGAATTATTGAAAAAATGGCTATTTAAAACTTTGAAAACTGAAAATTCTTTGACAGACTCCCCATCCCCTTGGTCAAACAAAAGTAAATTAAACAGACATTTATGCTACTGCATTTTGACACTAAAATGAACCTTACACCAACCCTTAAAATCTGTTTTCAAAGCCTTTAGCAAATAAGCTGTTTAAATCTGATTTGACACCACAGGTTTGAACATCTTATAGACAAAGACTTAAAACTTACTTTTAGACTTGCAAGACTTATACAAACTGACTAAAACAGCTTAAAAAGGGGTTGTTATAGTTGACTTAATGACCCATTAAGTTTTACAACACTATTTGACCCATTTTACCTACGGTCCCAAACACCCCTTTAAAAACCTTAAAACCATTTTTAAGCTATTTTAAACTGATTTAAGCCAAAGTTTTTAGAGACAGATGATGAAAAAGCAATATTAAGCAAAAATAAGCAAATTCCAAACACAAATAAGCACTTAAAATAAGAAACTAAGATAAGCAGTTTAAAGGCAATTTAAGACAGTTTTAAACTAAATCAAGAACAAAGTAAGTTTAGACTATAACAAGGCATAAATAAGCATAAAACAACATATATAAGCAGACATAAGCAGTTTAAAACAGTAAATAAGCACATGAACAGTGAATAAGCAAAAATGAAAAAGAAGAACTCACAAATCCCTTTGCTCAAAACAAGGGTGATTAAGCTCTTAGGAGCTGGTCTACAAAGCTCCAACTTGTTTTAAACAAGCTGGTAAGTCCATAAGCCCATCCCTTTTTGGCTTATCATCCAATATCAGCTGAGGTAATTTAGGGGAGGATTTTTTGTGATTTTTAATTTTTAAGACAGAAATGTAAATAAGCTTTTACATAGGCTTTGAATGAACCAAAAGCTTATGTAAAAGCTTAATGACAGAATTTAAAGGACAATTAAAGTAAATGACAATATTTTAAAAGAACTTAAAATTTCATTAAGTGGTCAAAAACAAGACTCCCCAAAATGAGTGAGTCCCCAAAATGAGCTACAATGGCTTCTATTTATGCTTAAAATATTCAAGTCTTTGGTCTTCACTTGTGCTTCTTTCGTGATAGGCAGAGCACTTGTGATTCTTGTGTGAGTGAGTCCTAAATTAATCATAGCCCTCTATCTTGAGTGCTCCCCAAGTCCAATAATCTCTGCCATAGAAATTTTTGTCTTAACCTTTTAACGAATGAGGGTTTATGGGATTGCCAAAGTGGCAAATGACCCATGTGATGTGGGGTTGAATGGGAGGGTGATGGTTTTGTTTGTTGGGGCAAGGTTCGAGGTTGAGAGGGACAGGGATGATGAATAGTAAAAGAGGCGGGAAAAAAAGTTTTATACGTTTTAGAATACAGGGTAAAGGTTTAGGGATTTGGCAGGAATGATCCCCCAAAGTGTATTGTGTGGTTGCAAGTTTAGTCCTTGTGGTGATATAATTTTGTAGGTTTAAAAACTTCAGTCCTTGAAGTTGTATTATGTGTTTGCACCGTGATATGTGAGAAATCACATATCGTTTTTATATCAAAAATGATCCTTAAATGATTAAATTATGCAAATTATGCTTGTATATTGCTTGTTTTGTCATTTGTGATGTGTAGGTACGGATAATGCAAAAATCACAAGAAAACGGTCCAAAACCGGACAAAACACAACACGGGAACGGGATTAGAGTAACAAGACGCGCCGGGGCAGGGAATTTCTAGCAAAAGTCAACAAAGGTCAACCCTTGGTCAACTCACAAAAGACAAAAACCTTCAAAATGCCAAAAATGTCCTTAATGTCAACACAATTTCACCAAAAGTCCCAAAAACCCTAACGCCATTAGTCCATAACTAACGGTCATTATCTTTTTAATTATAACCCAAAACCATATTCACCCGGCCCAATTTCTTTTAATATGAATCCAAAGCCCAAGTCAAACCCCACTTGAACCCGGTCAAAATTCTCAAACAAATAAGAAGAAAAGAGAGCGGGAAAAATAGTTTTCACTATTCACCCGTCTTTCCTAAATTTACCCTGCCCAATTAACTTCATTTAAGTATAATTAACCCTTTAGAAGCTTATCTGTCACATTGATGTCCAGTTGGCAATCCCAACACTTCTGATTGGTTTTTAAAAACGTCGTGGAGGAAAGCACTAGACGGACTAAGATCAACGTGGTATCGAGGCAGTTAAACGAAAAATTTATACGGATCAAAAAGCTATGATTAGATGAAGGCAGGAGCGTCCCTGGATTAGAAGACTCTCACATCCACTATAACATAGGGAAGGATTCACACAGTAGGAACTAAACTAGTTAGTGAATATCGGAGGAGTGTAGAAGTTAGCTTTTGCTTATTTGTATTTTTAGCTTATTGTCATTTAATTCCTGTAATTTTTCATTAAAAATCTTTTGTAATTCATTTTAAATCAATCAAATTTTGCTGTTTATTTTAACATCTTGGATTTTAATCGTCTTTACTTAATATGCAATATGGTTTGTAAGTTCATATACGCTTTTATAAGCTGTCTAATTCATACTCAAGCTAGTTAGTACTCATTTAAGCTCTTAAATCTTGAATGAGTCTATTTACACTCAAATCCACTCTCAATTACCTCAGCTTAAAATGGAAGGGAAACCAGATTTGGATGGGTTTCCAGGACCATACTAGCTTATCATAGATAAGGATGAGCGTATTGTTAGGCTAAAGCATTTTATAGCCTTGTTTGTGCAGAGGCTTATGTAAGTTCTAAATTTACTTTTTATTGCTTTAATATTGCAAATTAGCTTAACACTGCTTATTACTTGCTTATTGCTATTTAATCTAGCTTATTATTGCTTATAATAGATGATAAATGCTTATTATGTCTAATTGTTAGCTTAGAACTTAGTTTGCTTAAAATTAGTCATAAAACAGTCAAAAATCCAAAAATAGTAGCATAGTAGTTAGCTTATTATTCTGGCTTATTTGCTTGTTTAAAAATTGATAATTAGGTTTGGTTAGAAGCTTATTACTATCTAGGTATATAAGGATTTTTGCTTTTAATTCAATTCATTAGCTTAATATGAATTTAGATTACTTAAAGGGGTGTTTGGCTAATGACAGCACTAACTTGAGTTAGTGCTATCAAAGGCTATTTGTTCCTTTAATCTTAGTTTAAATCTCATATTAAGGTTTGATATCTAGGATTTAAGGCTTATTTATGACTCTCGCGCGTCGGGATTAATCTAGTTTTTATCAAATTTGTTAGTTGCTGGTTTGAATCTGTGATCATAAGAACAAGTTTATTTGCATTTTAAGATCAAATCAGTTCTAGCTGTGTTTGTTGCTTCAATAGTTCTTATTTAGTTGTTTTAAAAGTGTTAGAAGAAAGTTTGTAGGCCTGCACTTTTGGTTTTAAGTTTTGGTTATTAACTTGTCAACTGCATAAGCATGTAAACAGGCAGATAGGCCATTTTCAACCTGAAAAATCAGCAAGTTAAAAGTAGGAATTAGCTTTTTAAAATTTGTGCACAATTAGTGTATAGGCCAAAATTTATCTGTTTGAGCTTATTTTATAATAACTAGCTTATTTGTCCATCTGTTTTTAGTCTACAAATCTGACTTTTGTCTTTTCATAAAAAACTAAAAACAGTGTATTATGCATAAATAGCTTTTTCAACTAGCTTTTTCTTAGCTTATATAGATTTCAAAATAATTTTTCAAAATGCTTGTTTTAAATCGCTTTAAAGGTTAAATCTTTTGAGATTTTCAAAGTCTCGTAACCATAAGGTTTGCGTTCTGCATGCTTTAAACATAAGTCAAAGTTGCTAGTTTGTTTGTTTGGTAACCAGATTTGCGCTAAAGTGCTTATTTAATTTTTCCAGCTTATAGTTTGTAGTTTTTGCTTAATTTGTGTGTCACTTGCTTATTAGGTTAATAATAGGGTAGTTATAACTTAATTTGCTTAGGTCTTAGTTTATTTTAGCTTTAGTTTTGAGCTTATTAAGTTTTCAAAAAAATAGAAAAGAGGTTAAGTGTGTTCTGTCTTAATTTTAAGCTGTTAACTAGCTTTTTAGTAACTTTTAGAAAAGTTGTTTTCACAAAAATAGCTTATTATAAGCTGTTTTTCAACTTTTCTTTTTAGGTTTTTGCAAAAATAAAAAAAGGGAAACCAAGGAAGTCGGGGGTGAGCAAGACTTGAACCCCCGACCTCAACATAGTCTCACCTTTTATAAGTCTCAACACACACACCCCTCACCAACGTGCCCTTGGGACTTTTAAGTCCAACTTTGCATAATCAAACCTTTGAACCATCTTTTGAGTTTTATGTATAATAAGCAATTCGATTGCTTATTTGATTTTTCCTGGCTTATTTAGTCTAACACTTTAGGATTTCTTATTTTTCCTGCATCCTGCTTATCATAAGCTATTTTTAGAAGTTTATTAGGATTTTTATCTTGAAGTTTGATATTTTTCGTGAATTAATGTTGTTAAAAACTTTAAAAAAATCATAAAAATTAGAAAAATAATCAAAAAAATAATTTTCTTTTTTATAAAATTTTCTTTTATCATATTCTAGGTTTAGGTTGAAATTTACTTTCGTAGGGTTAATATTTTGAAAGTTCACTTTTTAAAGAACGGGTTTTCATATCCGTTCTCTTTTTCTTCGTTTTTAGCTTAAATACTCTCGATTTAGAATTTCCTTAGTTTTTTTACTTTTAAATAGTCATTTAGGATTAGAAAAAGTTTAGAAAAGCATTTAGGGTTTAATTTTAGTTCAATTGCTTATTTGTAGCGTTTTCTTAATCCCGTTAACGTTTTTTAATTTTTCTTGCTTGTTTAAATTGTTTTTAATTGTAGATTTAGAAAATTAATCCAAAAAGTTTGAACCAATTCAAGTCATTGTTCAAATAACAAACGAGGTCTCAATTTCATAAATCTTTAGGAAAACGACCCGGTAGTCACTTACCGGTTAAACGTGTAGTATTTTTGTAAGATTTTTCCTACTACCTTTATCCTCAAGGGTAGTTTTGGAATTTTCTACACTTTGGATATTATTACGTATATACTTGAGACGTATCACCTCCCACGAAGCGCTTGTTTAGGGTCACTATGTTGTACAGATTGTGTAAAAAGTCATATTTACGGGCTGAACCAATTAAAAAGCGAAACGCATGAGTTTTTATAGCTAAGTCATGTAGATTCTGAATCAATTGGATAGTCAACCAACTCTTTATGGTTTGTAAATGGCATCAAAAATGGTGAAAGTAAAGTTTCACTCCAAAAAGCTAATGTGACCTTTATGTATAAAAGTAACCATATGTATAAATATAACTAAAAGATGTATTAAAATGAGTTTAAATCTGTAAAGTGGACTTAAAAATAAAGCAAACATATAAAATTATAAATTATATATTTATGGTTTATAAATGACAACACATTTCCTTAACCAAAGTATAAAAAATTTTCCTAAAAACCCGAACTTCTATATTCCTACGTAAAATGGTTTTATGACTAAAAACCCGGGGGGATGTGGTAGGACCCACTTTTTTTCTTGGGAAGATTTAAAAGGATAAATAAACTGATAATAAAAGTATCCCGACCCCGAGAACCCAGAAAAAAAACAAAACTAATAATAAAAAGTGTATATGAACTAAAATTAGACCCCGTAAGGCTTATTGGACCTCTATGGCCCAATTGCCCAAGAAACAAAAAATGGGACACTAATGGACCCTATAGATCATTAAGGCCCAACCCATTGCGACACATAAAATTAGGCTTAAGGAACTGGTCTTAAAATGTACTATCCATAAAAGAGCTTAATGGACTTGGTTAATGGGCTTAATAGGCTTTTTGGGCTAATATGGACAATATTAGTTTAAAATGGGCAAAAAAAAGGTGGCACTTAGAAATATTGTAAAGCTTAAGTATAAAATACTTACATAATATAAACTTGATCATCATGTTAAATACATGTATACATATATATTTAATTTATTTATGAAATTTCATTAATTATTACCGACTAGAAACCTAAGACCCGTTACTAATTGTATAGGTCTTGGTTGATCGACTCGCCTACTCCCGAAGTTCTTATTCATATCGCTATTCTCTTCCGACATCATTAGTGAGTTCATAGCCTCGCATTTTAATACTTTAATTGTTTTATAAACCGCCAAGGGGTGATGCATGCTTGTTTTTTAAAAAATAGGAACACAAAGGGACCCGAATGTATGCTAGTGCCTTGATTTATTCTAAGTTAGTTTAACTCGCTAGATTAAAAGACCCACGAAATCATGAATTGTTAACTACCGGTAATGGGTAGACGCTTATACATGAAATAGGTACTATTTAGAGGTTATCCAACTCCCCAATTCGCGTGACGACTGGCTATCGTCTGTTGTCGGGGGGGGGTAAATGACACTGACGGTATGCGTTGTATAGAGAGTATATGCACTCATAGCGTGGGTGTATAGTGGGAATTTTTTTATATGGTAACGTTTTAAGGTCATGAGGCTTTATAATCCCCCCTTATAATCTTTGTATGATCCACATCGTTTATGTCTTAATGATTTTGATAAATGATTACTTGTGTTTCGGAATTTATTTATATAAATAAAACTCTATGGATTTCACTCAACATTATTGTTGACTTTTTAGCTTGTTTATCTCAGGTCCTTGTGAAGGTAATTAGGGTGATTTTTGAAGATTTTGGAAGAAGCTTAATGAAATAAATGTTTTGAAGGCCCATTTAAATAAAATCATTCGAAGAAAATATTTGAAAATTGATGTATTGATAATGAAACATTTTGGGCTATGTTGTGAAACTTTTATTTCGAATGGTTATATTTAAAAACGTCTCTTTTCGAGTCGTTTTCTATGCTTGAGTTATTGTATTAAGACGTAGCACCCTAAATGACCCTTCCGCTGATATATGAAATATGAGGGTGTCACTATTGGTAAGTATTTGACCTAAAGAGAATTAAGTTATCTAAGGAATTCTGATGTAGTCTCACAATTCTAATACTCATAGAACACCACATCATTATTTTGTCTAATTCCTGTGTTGAAAACAAACTATATTCATGTTGTTTGATTTCTGATAACTTTAATTGCTCTACCTCCAAAATCTATCAAGGTTAGAAATTTGCGTGTGTCATGGATACACTCAATATAGTTCCAACCTAGAAGGTTTTCAAGACATTATCTATTTTATGGATTGGGTGAAATCCCATTATGTCTTGATTAAAGTTCTAAAATTTGTTAATATCTTTTGAAGCATATTATTAACGCTAGAGACGAGAACTGTAAAATGTGTTTTGTGTTTCCAAATTAAGAATAATTTATTGTTGCTTAAATACTTAGTATTTAGAGAATTGTCTCTACTTACAAAAGTAAGTGGGAGCATCTAAAATCTTGAAGATATTCAAGTACAAAATACATAACCTTCGGAATTCACTTGCTGATGTCATACTAAGGTTAAACATGTAAATGTCAAACCAAAGTATAATGTAACTCTCATTCATAAATCTGCAAGGATGCCTCATCAATGGAGTGATATTTTAATATCAATACTAATTAATATAAGTTAGAGGGTCATAGTAAACCTGCTAACTAATAAGATGGATTATCACATCTTGAATCTTATAAATGTCTGTTAGCCTCAAAATATTGAGTCGAACAAGGAAGCTCGGCTACTAATCATGGAAGCACGGTCTTTATTAAATATATGTTGTAATAGGCTAAGTTACGGGTATCGGGCTCGTTAGTCAATCTAATATTGTACGTGTATCGGGCTTAAGCCCAAGCAAAACCCAAGCCGACCCAAGGTAGAAAAACTCTAGGCGTCCAACAAGCCTAAGGGACTATAAATACCCCTTCTCCGTGTGTATAGAAGGGTTGGTTGTTCATTTGTAAGTGTACACATTTGTTTCAATCCACCACTCTTTCTTTTCTCTCTACTTTCTCTCTCTATAATTCTTCCATTCTTCCTTCTTTGATTCTTAAGTGGAAATGATATCCTAGATTCTAACAATTGGTATCAAGAGCCACGGGGTGATATCGTGAGTTTGTGTGCGTTTTTCTGCTTGTTCGTACGCTCAAAATTAAAGCCCGGATTTTTGTGTTTAAATGTGTTAAAGTTTATGTTTTTAAGCAAGATCTAGGTATAACATAACTAGTTGTACAAGAAAAATCAAGTAAAAACGTTAAAAAGGGTGTGTTTTTGGTGATTTTTTTCGATAAAAGTACGTTTTTGAAGCAAGTGAAATATGCAGGTTTGAAGGTAGCGAAATATGTTTGCATGAGAAATATGTAAGCGAAATATGTTTGCAAGCGAAATATGTATGCAAGCGAAATATGACAGGTTGAGTTCAAGCAAAATATGTCATTTCTAGGAAACAAAACTCTGCTTAATTTTTCTTAGGTCAAGCAAAATATGCAAGGGAAATACGTATGCAAGTGAAACATTACATTGACATATTCCAAGTGAAACATTACATTGACATATTCCAAGTGAAACATTACATTGACATATTCTAAGTGAAATATTACATTTATCAGAAGAAGATTTTGTTTTCTGCGGTTTGTCTTGCTTTGTAAAATCCTGTAAAATTCTTGGATTTCTCGATTTAGTGAAGATTTGTAAAATCCCGTGAAATAACAATCTTAATTCACGTTAAAATGGAAACGAAAGATACTTTATCTTCGTGTTTAGATTCGGAAGAACAGGAAATGCAACAAATATAAGACAAAGCAAAAAAGTGTTGCATGGTATCTTTTTGACCACTTCATTCACACCTCAAGCTTCTTTCAAACAACGACTTAAAAAGAACTCGAACCGAGTATGGATTCAAATAGGCATTTGCGACACTCTTTCGTCAAGATGTTGAGATTTTCACAGGCATAATGTTCCTAAACGTGGATCAACTAGAAAAGCAACTTGACAAAGAAGAATTTTAAGAAATTGGATCCATGGTTGCTTTTAGAGTACTCGAGACACAGTTTCAGAAGTTCATTAAGCCACGGATTTCATTGAATGATGAAGATGGTATAATGGCATGCAAGTACTTTCTCGAATACACTAAACTCGAGGTTCGACAATTCCGTGATACACTGATCCAACAGATGGAATCTGTTAAGAAGTCAATTGATGAAAGAGCACTGCATAAAAGAGAGTATGACACCAGGGTGAATGAAAGACAAATACATACAATAGAGGGAAAGGTTGATACGAGTACAACACTGGATGCTAGTTTGGTTGACACAGAAATCAGTGGGACAGAATCAAAAGAGCATGATACAAGCAGCAGATCAAAGAATGATGCACATGCTGATGATGCAGATATCAGACCCATATATGATAAAGAGCCAATGGATGAGGTACAAACTACTGTTGAAATCAATGTCTTTGCTATAGGACAACAACATACTGAGCAACCTGAATTCAATAATGAAGGAGAGGTTGACTAGAATGCTGAACAATGTCATAACATACGTCCTTTGCCTGCTAAATTAACTGATAACCAGATAACTGAACTCTCAAATCAATCTCTTGAATCTAAAAATATTTGTCTTAAAAATACTGTTGCCCAGTTTCAAAAAGATTTTTCAAAACTAGAAGCACATTGTATTAATCTTGAATTATAATTGCAAAACAATGTTTTAAAACCAGGTCAACATAGTCCATTTTTGAATGAAACAAGTAATAAAGCCAAAGTTAAAAATGAAATAGATGTAATTGAAACAATAAACATCGAATTAGAACATAAAGTGGCTAAATTACATAAGGAAAATGAGACTTTGAAAAAGCATTACAAAGAACTGTATGATTCTATCAAAGCAACAAGAACTAATACTATAGAACAGACAACTTCTTTGATTGCTAAAACCACTGAGTTCAAAGCTCAACTTCGGGAAAAATGGTTTGCAATTGCAGCATTAAAAAATAAGTTAAGAAAATTAATAGGAAATAGTGTGAATACTAAGTTTGCAAAACCATCAATCTTGGGGAAACCGATTTTACATCCACTCGGAAACTAATCAGTTATTAGACAACCGACTGCATTTAAATCTGAACGACCTAAATTTTAAAAACCACGTTTTGCCTCCCAAGTTGATGTGAATAACGATTTATCAAAACCAGTCACTACACATTACTTGCCTAAGGAAAGAGAATCTGCATTTGCAAAACCTCATCACGTTATTGCATCTAGCGAATCTAGAAGTAGTTCAAAGAACATGCCAAGATGTAGTTCAAATGACATGGTTCATAATCACTATCTAGATGAAGCTAAGAAAAAGACACAAGAACGAGATATAAATTCAAGACCTAGTGTGATGCCTTCTACTAAATCACAAAGCGCAGCTAATGATAGCAAACCAAAACCTAGGACAAATAACCAAAAGTCTAGGAATTGGCCTGCATCCAAAGACTGTGCCCATAGTAGAACACTCTAGGAATTCTAGAAGTTTTTCTGATACCAAACATTTTGTTTGCTCGACATGTCAGAAATGTGTCTTTAATGCAAATCATGATCATTGTGTTACAAAATTCCTGAATGAGGTCAACTCGCGTGCTAAGTTCCATCCAATAAGACAATGAACAGAAACAAACCCGTAGAGCAAATAAATGTTGCAACAAAACCAAAAAGACAGATCCCAAAAGGACATAGGTTTTCAATCAAAAAGACTTTCGTTGTGCATAAGAAAACAATGACTCCTAGATCTGGTCTTAGGTGGAAACTGGCGGGTAAATTTTTCAAAACTGTTAGTCTTAGGTGGGTTCCTACTAGAATGATATTCACCTCTAGCACAACCACGGTTGACAGTGAACCCCCAGATGGTTCCAATACATATATCACTAATCTTCATGAATGCATACAAACTCTTGATTCAAGTGCATGTACATCCATAAATGTTCAAGAGGAACAAAATCTTGATTTGAGTGCAGGTACTCCTTCTAATCTAACGAAAGAAAGAATCAAGGCATGCATAAAATAAAATGTGATATCTAGGAGTCCAAGGTTACATGGGATAGCTTTGATACAAGATATATCTAGACAAAAGTCCCAGGGGATTCGAAGTTTACTTCATGATTTTTTTAATTTAATTTTTGTATATAAAACTATAAAATTTATAAAACCAAATACAAAAATATAAAATTTCAAAAAGAAAATACAAAATCAGAAAATTAAAAAATTCAAAAAAGAATCTTCTCGACATGTCTCTTGGAATCGATAACATTTACGTGCCTAGAAATGTCTATTAATATTGACACGGGTATATAAATAAAGTTTGAGCAAGAGTTTAAATGCTTTCAAAACATGTCATTTCCAAGTTTTCTTTATGGCTTATGTGCAAATCATTACATAACCCGGACTTCAAATAAAGGAAAGTTTATCTATAAAGATAACTTATCCTCACAACGAGAAATAAAATTTCTCAGTCTTGAGCGGTTTCTACAAGGCATTCAAAGTTTTGAGCTCAAGAAAAGGATAGTGTATGCATAAGTGCACTTACCCTTAGAGTTAGAAGAGAAGTCTTCTAACATGTTTTTTAAAGCGTTAAACATAATTTTTCAAGAATTTATCAATGACAATTCAAAATCTTTCAAAATTATGTGTTCAACACTCCATTCCTCACAAAACTTTAAAAGACGACAATATTACAATTGGTTCTATTTTTTAGGGGGGGTTTCGAAAACAAAGTTTTTAATGATTTTGGATACATCATCTCGCAACAATTCTTATGTATTCAAAACATTAACAAAATTCTCTTAATAACAACTCAGTAATACTAATGACATCTCAATAGAATATCTATTATAAGATGACCTAGTGTCTAAGCATAAATTTTCAAGAATTCTTCAATGACATTTCGTAATCTTTCAAAATTGTGTGCTCAACACTGCCTCACCCTCAATTTTATATTCATTTTACAACTTGGTATCATTTTTTTGTGTCAAACATATGTAAAATTGAGGGGAGCAAGAAAAAAAGTTCCACATAATTCATTCTGATAATATTTTCTCCCCACGGGATTTTCATGACAAATTTTAATCACTTGATATTTCAAAGACTAAATGATTTAGTATTTAAAATAAGGGTAGAAATGTAATTAAAATATGATCTTGAAAATAATAAGTGATCTAAACGACTCAAAGTGCTTTATACTCTTCAGAAAAGGTTTTATGGTTAGGATCTTATACCCAACAACATCTTAATTCATGACGATTCTGAAGTCATAAGGTGGTTAGGTTAGGTATTAGTCCTATGATCCAACCAGAACCGGAGGGATCTACCCAAGGACAATCCATAGTTAAAAATAGCAGTCTTTAGGTATGATTGGAGATGAATGAGAATAAGGGAATAATGTCAACTAAGATTGAGCTAACACTGGAACAATCACAACAAGGTGTTAGTAATGACGTCTTGGTAAGCATTAAAGGGGTTGAAGAATGAAAAATAAATGTATGGATAAAGGGTCAAAACAAAGCAGCCCTCCACACACTTTAGATAGAACCGGGTTAATACATAATCTATTAGATTCACAAAGATGAATTCTATTATTAAAGACAAGACATCATGGACCTAGTGATGCATTGCATAACCCTTCCCAGTCATTTAAGTTTCTCTCAACAGATACTTGTCTCATTTATCACGGAGATACACACAATTTCTATTGACTTTCCCACTCCGAGTTAGTTGATATTGAAAAGGTGGCAGTCTGCTCCAGCCTCCGATTACTAAAACCAAAACGCACTAATCAAGTCTAGAGCCAAGAGATCAATAAAATAAATCTTATTAGGACACATTCCATGACAAACACTTGTTGAACACCATTAAGTTCACAAACTGTTAACAAGAGTCGCTTTATCCTTGTGATTCTGCCAGAACATTCAGAATGATGCTCTTTAGCATTTCACAATAACGAATGGATATCAATTTTGGTCCAGTAAATGAATTGATGACTTAATCAGAAAGAAAATGACTATCTGATTCACTTTTACCGTGTTGTCTGCTTTGGGACGTTCCAGTAAAGAGAACAAGCAAGCATGGTGAATCTAATACATATGTGTTAGAGGATCTTACGCTTTAAGCTGGAAACCCTGTCAAGGAGATTCTTCTCAAAATTAAACCTACATGATCACATGTATAGTATTGATACTGTATAACGGTCCTCACAGAACCAGAGGTTAATGTAACCGAACCGTGACGAATGACAAAGCCATATTCGTCCATATTTGTTGTTTATCACTAACATTAAAATGCAGGTATTGACGACGTTGTTACAACCTTATTCCAGCAGAGTCGAATTCATTACCACATGCTCATACTCAAGCTGTAAAGACATACTATTGGCATCAAGATTCAAGAATCAAGAAAGCTAAAGTTTATACAAGACAAAGACTTCCGCAAACTCTGATATTTAAGATCTTCCTAATAGATATCAAGAATTTCAAGATAAATATGTCAAGGGAGATTCTTAGCAAGCTTTCAAGATGATGCAAAGTATGAGCATGTTGGTAAAGACACAAGATCGCAAGATGGCAAAGACGATCAAGACATACAAGGAAAAGATTTAAAGATCTCAGAACTAAAAACAAAGTCAAAGGACAAAGACAAAGGCTCAAGATCAAAGATCATAAAGCATGAAGGAACAAGCCTACAACATGATAAAGACCAAAGACTCAAGAACTTAAAGACAAAGCAATATCAACAAAGTCCATGGAAGCAAGATTCAAGATCTTACCTTGGGAATTCGAAGACCACACATTAGGGGAGATTGTTAGCCTCAAATAACATGGAAGCTTAGAATCTGCAGGATACCTCCATAAAGAAACCTCGCTTCGGGAGAGATTGTTAGCCTCAAAATATTAAGACTGACAAGGAAGCTCGGCTACTAATCATGGAAGCATGGTCATGTTGTAATATGCTAAGTTACGAGTATAGGGCTCGTTAGTCAATCTAATATTGTACGTGTATCAGGCTTAAGCCCAAGCAAAACCCGAGCCCGACCCAAGGTAGAAAAACCCTAGGCGTCCAACAAGCCTAAGGGACTATAAATACCCCTTCTTAATGTGTGGAGAAGGGTTGGTTGTTCATTTGTAAGTGTACACATTTGTTTCAATCCATCACTCTTTCTTTTCTCTCCACTTTCTCTCTCTAGTTTATGTCTCTAAAATTCTTCCATTCTTCTTTTTTTTAATTCTTAAGTGAAAATAAGATATCTTAGCTCCTTACAATTACCAACAATGTCTTAGAACTATGAATGACAAATGCTTAGAGCTTGATTGATCTTTCACCAAACAATTAAACAGTAAGGTTAGAATGAGTTTATTTTGAAGAAAGGCTCATAAGGGCAAAATTGTATACGTATTAATGCTTGACTTATGATAAGAGTTTTTAATCATACTCAAGCAATTAAATGTGATTAAATTTTCTTTTCTACATGCATTAATTATATAAAGATAATTAATTGTCATATATGTTTCCTTGAATATGGAATATGGCAATTAAGTTTTATAACTCTTTCCTTTATGATTACTTTTATGAGGACAGTGTGTAATCGTAAAGGGTTATGAGTTCAAAATAATCTTTATAAAGCATACAAAATAAGAGAATCCAATGTGGATTAGATCATGCATCTAGGAGCTGAGATCTTAAGTTTAATTACAATATGATTTTTGATTAAATTAAGCTAACTCCTGAGTACACCTGACATCAAGTGGGAGCATTATGTTTTTCCTTAAAATTCATATGTTGTGTAACATATTGGAAGCATCATTCCATAAAAGCTAGATGTTAATCCTTGAGATTGGAATGAAACTTCACTTGGGAATTTAGGGAATAAAACAAACGACCTTGGAATAAATGTTTATTAAAATAAACATATGTGGTGATTAAGTTAAACACAATGCAATATATCATTGAAGCAAGTCTTAAATGGTATATTTCACTTAAGGTAATTTATTACATGGATGGAAACCTTGTGTTTTTAACTAAGGATTCATCATGTATATATTATATTATGTATGAGACTGGTTGTTGCTTTTGCACAAGAGCAAGATGAGCTAACAACAACAGTATCTGATAGAGAGTGTTTAGAAGACTGTTAAAACAAACGTTTACGGATTATAAGGCATAGTGATGGTTGTGTACACTGATGCTAGAGGATAACCAACCATAGTTAAAGTAGGATATCATCATTTATGATAAATCTGCTAACTAGATATGCTCAGCTAAGAGCATTGTTACATTACACATTAAAGAATAAGAATACTTTACATTTTAAGAAACTGTAAAGATGATTGTCAGTATGTCGTTGCCTTCAAATACCCAATAAAAGGTATTACGACACTTGCAATAGTATGCACATATGAGATAAGACACTCATCATATCATTCAAATCCTTCGCAATTTGTGAATTTGAAACAAGTATTCAGAAAGTTTACTCAGATGACTATTTAGCTGTCTTGTAAAGAAAGAGTTGAGAATGTTGGAAACGCTAGACTTCAACATGCTAATTATTCTTATGCATATCTGTTTTGCTAGTATTTGGATAATTGGGATTGTAAGACAATTTTTACTTTCTGGTGAATTAAGATATGTGGTATTTGTTTTCATACATATAATAATTGTTGTCCTATATATGCATGTTTTATCCTTGGATGATTTTATAATTCTAAATATGTCCATTGTCGGGTAACAATATGAGAATATTATTACATTAAGGCAAATGTAAGTGTTGGTTATATTATTTAAAACATGGATGGTTCCCGCCAAACTCATATGTTATTCACAGGGGATGCATATTGGACACCCCAACCATTGAATTTTTACTTTTGGATCCTTGTCATGAGAAAAATATCAAAAATGGTTAAATAAGTCATCCTTAGACTTGAGATACAAACAAGTTCTGCATGCGTGGATATCACTTTTTGATCATAAGTCAAACGCTAACCTGAAAATGGTAGTTATAAAGGCTATTCCTGGAAGTGATGTGAAGCAGTATCCACAACACTTGTAGTCAATAAAAAATTGTTCCTCCACTTGATATGTGCAGAATGATACCATGGCCCCTCTCCAGAATTAACCAGATAATTATATGGCCGTACCCAAAGGGTAATTCAAGATAATTCTTGATTACATTTGGTATATCTGAATTAACTTCTATAACGAGAAACTAAATTGTTAAACTATATGGAATGAGTTAGGATCCATATCCATGGTTTAACGGTATCTGTAACAAATGGTTGATAATAGCGAGTAATACACAACCATTATGTTGAGAGTGTTTGATATGTGAGAAATCACATATCCGTTTTATATCAAAAAATAACCATAAAAAGATAAAATAATGCAAATTATGCTTGTATATTGTGTATTTTGTCTTTTGTGATGTGTAGGTGCGGATATTTCAAATATCACATGAAGAAGGCCAAAATGGGACAAAAACGAACACGAGACGGAAAGAGTACACAAGAGCCGGGTATTTATCAAGCTTGAGTCAGCTAAAGTCAACCATGGTCAACCTTGGTCAACTCATGTAAAGACAAAGTCAAGATTGTGGTCCCACTTGATCTCATTTTATTGGGCCACAAAATCCCATTAAGCTTAAAAGGCCGATTCCTAAATCCTAAACCAAAATCCTAAAAGCCCAAATAATTCCCTAAGTCTAAAATCATTTTGATATTAATATCTTGGCCTGTTTTTTATTTAACCGTGCCCAAATCCAAAAGGCCCAAGTCATACCCTTTCTTATACTCGGTCAAATAGACAAACGAATAAAAGAAAAACGGCGAGAATGGTCGTTTTAATATTCACCCATCGTCCCCAAATTTACCCAGCACCCTAATTACCCCATTTAAATGAAATTAACCTTTCTAAAAGGACAATGACGCATGCAATGACGCTTTTGGGAGCCACGCTGGCAATCCTAAGGCCAATCATTGGCTAATCATGCGTGAAAGTCATTGAATGGTCAAGATTAGATACGTGAAGGGTAATCAAGGATTAAGGGCCAGGATTAGAAGTTAGGGGAGCATCCAATAGCCTAGAAGCTTCGCTCGTCGCCTATAAAAGGAGCCTCTCACACACAGTTGAAGCAATCGAGGGTCATAAGTAGTATAGAATTAGTTTTTAGCTTATTAATCGTTTTAGCTTATTGTATTTCAAATTAATGTAACTTTCTTTTCATAAGCTTGTATTCAGTTTAAATCATTAATAAAAGTTTAGTTTTCATATTGTTCCATTGTCAATTCATGTTTTTACTTTAATGAATTATGGTTTAATTAAGCTCTTTGATACTCAAATAAGCTCAATAAGCTGTCATAATAACTAAATAAGGTAGCTAATTACTCAGTTAAGCTCTCAAAGCTTAACTGAGCTTATTATTACTCAAAATCCACCCCAAATATACCTCAGCTTATTTTTGGAAGGGAAGCAAGACTTGGATAGGCTTCCAGGACCCCACTAGCTTATCATAGATAAGCTAGAGCTAGTAGATCAGCTCTTGGAGCAATCATAAGCCTTGTTTGTGCAAAGGCTGTTGTAAGTCCTTAAATCTTATTTTATAGCTTAAATTTGCAATTTAGCTTTTCAATGCTTATGGTCTACTTATTACTATTTAGATTAGCTTA
>BQNB010004198.1:95846-107072 GCA_026074375.1 Tanacetum coccineum | reverse complement strand
GTAAACGCGTACGAGAGAAAAAAAAATAATTAGTGAATTATATGAAGTTGTAAATGACCTGAAAATATGAAATGTTACACGCAAATAGTTTGACCGTTGCTTTCCAAACACGCTTGGTCTTGTTCAAACTGTTATCAGACAGTTTGCCTTTTGGTTTCCAAATCTGCTTCCCTTTATTCAAGATAATTTTAACAGTGGGGGTTGCATTCACAAAACTCAAAATATTAACAACACGCATTTTATGATTTGCAGAGTTTAAACATTTGTTACACGTTTTGCATACATATTTAGAATTCAAATTAATTACAACACGCTTAGAGCTAATGCTAGAATCAACCCAATTCACTTTTGTCCATACTGATTTATTTGTCCTAGGGTGGTCTTCTACTTTCTTCTTATTCTCACTCTTAGCAGGCAGGATCCTATTTTTCTTTGTATTGCTTTTAGGCTTTGATCCGCTTGCTTTAGTGGAAGTGTTTACTCCTGTAGAAGGAATCACAAGGATATTAGAATGTTGAACTTTTTGGTGTTCTTCGTGTTTTTGTGTGTTACTAGATGAAGTTCCTGGTTTATCATTAAAAGTAACTTGCTTTTTCCTAGTTACAGGGGTAGAGGGAGCCTTGTTATCTCTTTCATTGAAACTTTTTGGGCAAGTGCCAATCACATATTCTAACAATTCCTGAGATAGCTTAGTGTATTGACAAGCATAGTTAAGTGCATTATCCAGTGGTTTAACTACTCTAGCTTCCTCTACAATCTCCCTAACTGTTTCTACACTCTCCTTAAGATGGTTGATATAGTTTAAATGAGCACTCCTATTGTTCTTAAGGGGATGAGGGATGGGTTTAACATCAATGGCATACATGCCAGGCGCAAGAACTTTTGGTTTGACAGAGTCACTAGTGACACAAGACACTTTGCTTTTCAACTGAGCCTTTAGACTCTCAATTTCATTTAACATGGTAGATGTCTTTTCACTAGTGTGAGCACGCGTAATCTTAATGGAGTCATACAATTCCTTGTAATGTTGTTTGACCTTTTCTAGTTCTACTCTAACGCATTCATTTTGTTCAATAAGAGCAGTGACATCTTTAGCATTATAAGTTTCACAACTTCTGTCATTCATTTTAGAGACTTGAGCTTTCAAGTTTCTAATTACGTTGTCCTTTTCTTGAAGCTGTGTTTCTAGATTTTTAATTTAAGAATGCGTTAAAATAGGAGTCTTCCTACACTGTGTGTGATTTTCTTATTATCTAAAACTTTCTTGAGATGTTTGTACCTTTAATTGCAAAAATTTAGGCATTCCCTTCAAGTTTTGAAATATGTTTTGACTATTCATGAACCTTTAGACAGTAAGCTTCAAGATCTAGTCAACAGTTGATTTTTCACATCATACAGCAGTTGAGTCGACAAACAATTAACAATCAGATTCTCATTTTCAATGAGAAGGTTTTTCTTTTCAATTTCAGCACATTGCTTGTCTACAGTATTCTTGTCCACTTCGTTATTCATTTGATCAAAAATTTCTTCCATTTCTTTAACTTCTTTAAAGAGGGATGTTTGAACTCCAACAAAGTGTTCTTTAAGAGTTTTGAAAAATGGAATAACTTTAGTGAGGTAACATCTTTTTGTTTGCTTAAAACCTCTTTCCCCCTCTGTAACACCTGTTGGGGTGATTCTAGTTTTGCAAGTTTTGTCAAATTCCGTAAAAAGTTGTGTGAGTACATAAAGATTAATCTTCACTTGACTTTTAGTTGGAAGAATTCTGGGGACAAGCTTGACAGGAGTATTGGGTGGATACACTGTCAATGCTAAAATTGGTTTTGGAACTGAGGTCTCAGCCTTTTTCCTGTTATTGTCATCTATGGACCAAAATATCTGTTCTGGGGTAGAGTTATTTGGGGAGCAAGGTTGCAAGGAAGGTTCTCTTTCGAGTAATCAGGGGAGGGGGGGGGGCAAAAATCCTAACTTTATTTTCCACACATAGAGGGCTTTGCATTTTAACGCTTTCTTTTACTAGTTTATCTCAGCTATCTACGCGTATCCTTGAGGGTCATGTATCGACAGTGGGTGTATGCATTGGTCCGTGACAAGTACATGTACCATTATACAGAGCAGACTGAAGCTTGATTTGCACAGTTAGACATAAGGCAATTTTTGTAGCCTATTTTACTTGTTTTTTTCATCATACAAACGATTTTGGTTTACATACTGTGAACAGTCCTTTTGAACTGGGACTGATCTTGTTTGTTAATCTATCTTACATCTTATACTTTCAGCCGTTTTATGTCTAAAAACTCTTCAAGGAATTTATCTTCATTTTTTTTTAAATCTTTTCAAACTGATTACTTCTTCTTTCTTTGACTTATAATGGCCAACGGTAAAACTAAGTAGTATTTGTGTTGAATGGAAGTTCTGATTTTAAAGAAGTTTCCTTTTGTTTCGGTCGAGATTATTAATATCATTCTGGTCATCAATTTTTCGTCTCTATCAGTTAATTTCAAACTTTGCTCGTTTTTCATATTCCGACCAGTTCCATTATATCTAGCTCAAGTTCAGAGGCCACATGAATCATAAATTATCATGTCTGGTTTATTTTGCTAATCTAATTTGTAATCCTTGTTCATGCACTTTCATCGAGATATTCGACATTCATGCATCATTTCGCACAAAGATACATTCTCTCTGAACAACATGATTCTTCGTTGTCTTCTACATACTGATCATACGGCATTATATTATATTTACTCGTATAGTCAGCATCAGAGTCAACAACGTAGTTGTGTTGTTCATCGGTTTGCATCTCGTGTACTTCATGATACTTTCTCTAAATGTTTTACAAGGTAATCTTGTCTTGTACCTCAGGAAAAGAGTAATTTGGGTCATTATGATGTCCCGGCTTAATCGTAGATTTGATCTTCGATGTGAAATTTGTCATGAACAAGGGGTCTGTGTGGTGGGGACCCTCGTCAACATCAGAGTCGAATGCATCACATTCATTAGCTTCAAAGATATGGTCCATATTGAGTGCCAAATCATTCTCGGGTGAATTATCCACATCCTCATCAAAGTTGATAATCTGTTCTCCTGCAAGAAACAATGATTGTTCTTCGTCCAGTACTGCACCATTCTCCTGGGCTTGCATTAGTAGCATCTTGTCTGAGTAGGTTCTTGAAATCTTTGAAGTTCGTTTTGGCCTTGGTCATTATCGTGCTATGTGCACCTAGTCCAATACAGTTCGTAGCACTTAATGGGTTTGGTTGGTCCAGGATTATTACTGCCTCCTCTGTTCTGACCTCTACAGTCCCAGCTACAACCTTTCCTCTCTGCATTGTTTCTCTGAAATAGGTTTCCTTGATTGTTCGCATTGTATCTTCCACGGACATCTTGAACAACAACTCTGCCGTCTTGAACGTAGCTTTGTTCCTTGCATTAGATGACGTTCTAAGTTGATTGTTTGTTTGAGGAAGATGTGATTTGTACGATTGAGTGAGGAGGGCAAGTGAGTTGGATAAACTTTCAATCAAGTTTTTAGTTGAAGAACTTCCTGAGTCCAGTTGAAATTTGTCAGAAAGAGATGGTTCATTGAGGGTTGGGTAGCTTGGATGATGTGTTGGATACTGCTGAATGGAGGCATTCGACATAGTGCCAAAGGATCATTAGTAGGTTGAAGGAACTTTCCATCATACGTTATGTTCTATTTAGAATGTACATAATGTTGCTTCATAATAGGCATAAAGCTGATCAAAAATTAGGACTCCTTCAAACCTCTATTAAGTTTGTTTCAGTTATGAAATCTACTCCCACTAAAATAGTTCCTGAAGGGGTTTCTCCTATTGTTTTGACTGAAGTGTTCAAATTCATCGTATAATTGAGATTCCCAGGTCCACCCCCCCTGGTTAACTCAGAACATTCCAAGAAGTCATCTGCACATTTCCCCAAATGTCTTTCGCGGGTGGGGGGGTCCAGTATAGTGGTTGATGATGTGAGTAGATGTCCTTTGGTATAACTTGAAGTAGGACTATTGGTTGCGCGAATGCAGCTTTATATCTTTTCTTTTCTTCAGCTAAAGGTGTTAAGGACTCTTAGCACGTACTGGACCTTGTTGAACGCTCCCTAAGTTCCTCCAGCAATAACATCTCGAGACCGTTCCTTATGAAATCTTGGTCCTTCAATAATGGACTTCATAATGTTCTCCTCCATTATCCTTTCCTAGACTGTACAGACGTATTCGTTATTGCCAAGATTCAAAGTCTGTTTATCTTGGCATTGGTGGGCGTGTATGCAGACCCGGCCACACTGGATGTCTTCTGACATACTAGACATCTTGTTTTATTATGATATGATATGTTTTGATTGATCAATGATTAGTGAGTGTACGTTAAAAGTGGTGAGGTTAACGTATTTGTTTTTGGTTTTCGTGATATTAAGTCCCAAGTTTGAAATATTTCAAATTTCTAAGACAGAAGCTTAACTCGCCGCCAGAGGCTACCAAACTGCTGCAAAGAAATAAGGCAACTCGCTGATGGAATTTTAAGGCAACTCGCGAACACAACTCGTGCCAAGGCAACCCTGTCGCGAAGAAAAGAATACAAACCCGCCATGGTTTTTCAAACCGCCAAGTTCCTTTAAGATATTTGCTATTAAAATAATTCAACCGTGTGTTTACCTGTTACCAAAACCAACTGTTAAGCAAAACCGTTGGTAAGCAATCGCTGCTTGGTAAAATACCAACTCGCAACATGTTCAACCGATGGTAAGCAACTCGCATCTTGAGCAACTCGCCACCTAGAAAACCGCCGGCTGTTAGAGGTTGGTACTCCTACTTAATAAAATATTATATTTATAGCAAACCACGTGATGAAATTTCTGGAAACCCTACACGAAGACAACGACTTTTTTCACACAAAATAACTTATAAATCAAACTTTTGAATGATTGCTTGATTTCTTTTTGCACAATCACATACATAAGGTAATAGCAACTAGAAACACCCAAACTTTATCAATACAAACATCAAAAATTCGGAGAACTTCAAAAACGAGCTAGGAGCCTTCAATGGTACACTTTTCGATCTAAAGCAAGCAAGAAATCGCACATACACACGATCTAATCATCCCATAAGCTCTGATACCAATTGTGGTATATCTTATATCATAACACGGGGTCGATTCTTGGATTTGGCTAGTTTCTAGAGAGAGAAACACTTGAGAGAGTTTTCTAGAGAGAGAAAATGTGTTTCTATGAAAAGAAAAGAAATGACTAGCTTGCCTCTTCCAAAGTTGGAAGAGGCTTATATAGTACTTACAATATACCGGGTATTCGTACCCGACTTAAAACCGAAAAACGTACTATTAACTATTAAACTACAAGCTATAATAAACAGTAAAATACACGGGGTGACCGAGTCTTTTTCTAATATCTAACAAGTAAATTCATCCAGATCAGTGTACACACCAAGTATTGCATTCATGTGATCAGCATAGTAATATTCCCTTGAAAGTCGGTCGATTTCATTCAAAAACTGTGTTTTTTGAGTTTCTAGTTGAGATTTGAGAGTGTCTACTTCATGTTCAAGAGAATTAAAGTATCTCAAATCAGCAACCATTTCCTCGTTCAAACACAAGTGAAAATTTTCTAAGTCCGCATTGAGTCTGCTAATTTGGGGGCCAAAATTTCCTTCTATTGTGTTTTGAATGAAAGGATCGATGTTACCAAAATATGTTCTTTTGGCAATTGTTTGTTTGCAACGTTCCACTCGTAAAAATCGTGTCAACACACTATTTTTAATCTTGAAAAGTTCTTTAGAGCTTTTACAATTTTGATCCCAAGGAATGGATTCATCCATTCGTTTTTCTAACAAAGTTGTTTGTTTAAGTAAGACTCTTCGAATTCCTTATTAGATGATGTATGACTATCTTTGACGTTTGGAAAAATAGTGGTTGTTAAGTCCGACTTTTCCCGTTGTGGAAGAACAAATCTCTTAAAGATTATTCAACTGATCATAATCTACGGTCTGATTAGATCGCCTTAATTTTGATCGACGTTCTTATTGAAAGGACGAATCATTTTGTCAGGATTCAGGGCTAACATTACAGCCATGATTATCATTATAGCAACCTATATCATACAGACGTGATTCAGCTCTTTGAGCTATCTTATGGACTCGGGTTTTGTAAAACTCGTTTTACAAATTACGCATTAATGCATATTCATTGTTTGAACGGATTGAGATGGTTTTATATACAATATTCATTCAAAACCCTTGACTTTGTTTCTAAAGCAAGGACTTTATCAAGTTCCTTGTCTTTACAAGTTTTGTAAGCTTATCTGAGCCTATTTTATTTTGCTTGTGACTTTATGGAGATGGTTCTTGATGTGCACAAAATCTCCTTTTTCATATCCGAAATCAATTTGATTTAAATCATTTATTTTTTCGAGTATATGCATTAGATGACTTTTACAAATTAGATTTTTTTATTGTACATTAAAATCCCCTTTAGCTTTGCTCATAATCTATTTCCACCTATTGAGGCATAATTTCACATCATTAATACTTATTCTAGTTCGCTGGAATTCTTAAGGTCTTTAAACACAACTGATTAGTCTGGACAGTTCATGTTGCTTCTTTGAAAATGGTTATTTGATGATTCTAAAACTTTTATTCTTTGTTTTGAAATCCCTCAATATCACCTTTCAATTTTATCAACTAACTCCTTGTTTTGATGATTCCACGAATTTATTTTGGTTTTTAATGTCATCAATTCACATTTTAGTTGATGAATTAAAGAAGAAGCAAACATCATGTTCTTGATAAGATCATCAGTTTAATACTGGTCATCCTGAGCTTTATCATAAAATATATCAATGTATCAATAGTGATATTTGTGTCACCTTGTTCCGTCGGATATATGTCATTACTAGATTTAGGTTGCTCAGGATGTTCATTTTCCGATGGCAAAACATATTATAGGTGTATTATTGTTTTGTACCTTATGCATTGGCTCATCATCAAAGATTGGTCCAGAATTGTCAACTGGATCTGGAGTAACCTCTTGAATCTGTGCCATGTACATATAATGTGCTTCCAATTCCTGTTCTTCAGACTCATCATCAGTATCATCCTTCCAATCAGCTTGTTCTGCATTCAACTGAACCCCAGCTTTAATACCGAAAATCATACTATTAACTATTAAACTACGAGCTATAACAAACAGTAAAATACACGGGGTGACCGGGTCTTTTTCTAATATCTAACATCCTTGCAGTTATAACACTAAATCCCAGATTTTTGCACAACCTGAGTACCTACATTTTCCTTAGCCCCAGCAACATTAACTACCCTCTGATTATCATACCCAGTTCCTCTGTTGATTCTTGAAGAATTATCTTGATTAGCTCTACTGGTGTTTGATGATGTTCGAAGGTTGTTGTTGGTAGGTTTGTAGATTTTATTGAATGAGAGAGAAATTAAAGCCATGAGTTTGTTAATCTCCTTTTCCTTTGACATTTTATCATCTTCAGTAACCGTGGCAGGTTCTTGATCATAAATAGGAGCAGAAGAGTTGACAATTGCTTTTTCTCTGTTTCTGGTAGATTGTTGTGATCTGGAGGAGGAATATTGATTGTTGTGAGTAGGATAGTTTTGAGGATGGTAAAGTGGTTGTTGTTGAGCAACAAGTGTAAGTGGATTAGCAGTACGTTCTAGTCTTTCATCTCTTATCTCGTTGACTTCATTCTGGTGTTGCTTCAGGATGTCATAAAGTTTGTGATAAGAGATAGTCTTTAGCTCTTGACTCTGTTTAACAAGTGTCACAAACCTTTGCCATTCTGGTTGTAGTTGAAGTAAGAACTGGACATTCACTTGATGATTAGTAACATCACACTGATTTCTGACTAGCTCATTCATCATCTTATAAAACCTTGAGTAATACGATTCAAGTGATTCACCATCCCGTGATATGAATATTTCCCAAACTCCAATATAAAATTGGGTTCAAAGATCTTTGCAACATTGTGATTGATACCTTGTTTTCAACTTTCAATGGATTTCCACATTTCACATGCATTCGGACAAGCATTGATTCGTAGTTTTACATACATATAAAATAATATACTTATAGAGAAATTAAGGAAATCCCCAAGTATCCCTTGGACAATTCCACTCACAAAGATATATATAGAATACGTATTATAGACCGGCAATATGATCACCGCGGGTCCGTTTCCCAATATCGTGCAATGGAAACCTCGTTTAAGTTTGGATCCTGATTTGAATAAGAAAAGAGATATTTTTTTATTTAATTATACTACTAAAATTAAAGGCACAATTAACCAACTAAATTAAACTAATTACGAAAGTAAATAAAATGCGACATTTAAGAAAACAAATGCAATTTAAAACTTAAAAATGTAAACTAGATTCCTAAACCTAAATTAATGCTAAAGAAAATTTTAGGAAAAAGAAAAATATTTTTTAAAGGCTTTTTGGATTTTATATGAATTAAACACTAATTAATCTAAATTAAATCCTAAAAATAGAAATTTAATTGATAAAAATTAAGAAAAATACTTTTTAAGCTAACTTAATCCTAAATTACTTAAAAAGATGAGAAAAACATTTTTTTTTATCACTAATTTTTCTATTTAAAAGGTTTAAAATTAAAAAAAACTAAAGGGTTGAAAATTTAAATGTTTTGAAACTAAATTTGAAAATTAATTTTTAAAAATAATAAACTTAAACTAAAAATTCTATAAAAATACTTTTTATAAAGAGAAAAAATGCAGAAAATTAATTTTATTAAAAGCCCTAATTTTAAACTATTTATTAAAAACTAATTTAATTAATTAAACTATAAACCTAATTTTATTATTTAGTTAAACTATTTTATAAAACTTAAACTAAATCTTACCAACACATGGGCTGAAAGTGCCATAACAGAAAGTTAAGGGTAGGCGGGGTAAGATTTAAAGTTTTATAAAAAACACACAGTTCGAACCTATGGCAGAAATAGTCCCTTAACCTAGGGACTTAACAAGACTAAACTATTAACTAACAAAGGACTAACTATGTAATTAACTAAGGACTAATTATGCAATTAACAAGGACTAACTGAGTACTTTAAACTAACAGAAACTATCAAAATGGACAAAACAGGCCCCTGAATTAATTAAAATCCAACAACCAGCATCCTTTTTATATAATAAACAGCTTATTAACTAATTTTTTGGACAACTTTTATAAAAACTTAATCCCTAACTTATTTGAAATAAGCTAAATAAGCTTATCAGCTTATAAACTCTAACAGCTTAATATTCCAACTCTTAAACTAAATCATAGGGGAGCAACATTAAAAGGGCACTTGACAGAATTTAGACTACTCAATAAAATCTACTTATCAAACTTATTTTAGCAAATCCAAACAGCTTATCCACTTTTTTTATGAAACAAACACCCCACAGCTTATGAAGAGAACAGAAATAAGAACAAATGTTAAACAAGAATAAGGTGTACCTTAGCTTTCCAGCTAGAACAGGAAAGCTTAACAGCTTATTATGAGCTTATGGCTTAATCCACATAAGCTCTTATCAAACCAACAACAATCCTAAACTAACCTATATGCTAACCATTAGCTCTAAACCCCTTGATAACCTAGCAGCCATCCAATTCCAATAGGTATCAAGTCTTGATCGAATGAACAACAAACACAAACACAACTTTTTAACAGAATTAAAATGAACACAAATTAATATGAAATTAATCTTTTATTAAAACTGAAATAATTTCTTACAATACGAGATGAAATAACATTAAATTGAAATTACATTAAAATAACCACTAAAATAAACTGAATCGACAATTTAAACTACTACAAAAATATATAAAAATCACCACTCAAAAAAATTATATCTCTCGTGTGCTAGAATGATGGGGGATTTATACCCGAAGCCTTGAGCTCTCCTCTAGATCCTTCTTTTCTTCATCTTAACCCTTCAATCTTTTCTCTCTCCTTGATCTTGAAGCTCAATCGTTAGATTAAAAATATGAGCACCCGGATCATTGACGTGGACGTATGTGTGTTAGTTATGTGAGTGTAAACACTCACATACGTCACATCATCCAATCAAATTGCTTCTTTCAGCCAGGGTGGAATGGGTTAAGGATAATTGAAAGCGATGGGTGGGTTACGGGGTGTGAGGGGGTTGTTAACCCCATGGTTAATTAGGGTGTGGGTGAAGGGATTATTAACTAGGGTTTAGGTGTTCTTGGTGTGTTCGAGTTGTTCGTGTGTGTGTGAGTGAAATTTGATCTCATTTGGGGTAAATGAAATGAACAGTAACTGTAAATGGGGATATAAGTTACACCGGGTTGGTCGGGTTAGGGTTGGGTTGAGGTTCGGGTAATTGGGTTAGGGGTTGTGATATGATTGGATGAGAGGAGATCCATGGGCTTATTTGACCCGGGTATATGACCCGCGCTTTTTGTATCTATGAAGAAATTACATTTCCGGCCCTTGTGTTTGGCAAGACTAATTTTCAAGATATAATCAACTTCTATAAATTGCAAAGTTAGCCCTCGTGTTTATAAAACAATAGAGCTTGGGTTTGGTTGACTGTGAGTTAGCTGCAGTTGACTGTAGAAGGTTGAGGCATGATCTCTCTGGCTTCGGCTTTGATTTCTTTAGCTTCTTGATCACTCATCCGTTTTTTGACTGATTTCTTGTGATTTTTGACATATCCATACCTGCACACATAAAACTCAGATACAAGCACATTTTTGCCATTTTTGATCCGTTTTGAGTTTATTTGGGTTATTTTAAGCATAAATAGATATGTGTAATCTACACTTATCAGCTGTTAAAATGAAGTGCGAAGGTTACAAACTTCTAAGTTCATGTGATATAGTGTGCTTATCTTAAGTATGGGGTGGAAAGCAAGTTTCCCCCACGTTAAAGTAAAATAAGGTAAAAATAAGCCAAAGTTCTTAAAAAAGGTGATGAAGTGAAGGAATAGTTGGTTACATTACGGATAAGGTGGATTATGATTTTATTATAAACCTTTTTCAACAAATAAAAATTTTAAAAAAAAAGGAAATTTTTGATAAATTGGAAAATAAAATTTTTGAAGTTAAATAAATTTTTTGAAGTTAAATTTTTGATAAACTTCTAAGTTCGTGTGGTATTGCTGATAAACTAGAAAAGTTTAAAATAAAGAAGTTAAATAAAA
>BQNB010004198.1:0-91497 GCA_026074375.1 Tanacetum coccineum | reverse complement strand
AAACAATAGCCTCTCCGTAACCCTCGGTGGGTGCACGGAGTAATTCCTTCATAGTTCGATCCGCCATCGCGACTATGGTTGGTCCGGGAATTTGCTCTTGTAAATTGCAAGGTTCAACAACAACCGGAAGGGTTTGTTGTTGTTGACGACGGTTACGGTTACGAGTTTGCGAGCGAGTGCGCATGCACTTAACAAGGAAAAATTAAAAAGGAAAAATCTAGAATTAAAAGAAAAATTTTACACTAATATATATATATTTTTTAAGCAACAACAAATTTTAACGGTTACACGGAAGAGACTTAAACCAAATAATCAACTACTTCACGGTAACTCTCGAAAATTGCTTTTCAAGGTGAGCCGTACTTTGTAGAGACACAAATGGCAAGTGCTAAATCTTTAGTTCGATATGAGAACTAACAAGTTCACCGAAAATTGAAATGATACTACCTCAGTTGAGAATATTATATTTTGGTATTTTTACCAATTGGTGACTTTTATTTCTTTAATTAAAAAGGAAGATTTTTTTATATTTTTGATTTTTTTTAATTTCTTTTTTAAAAGACAATTTTTTATATTTTTGATTTTTTTATGTGTTTTTTATATGATAGCTATACTAGAAAGAAAAAAAAATTTACTTTTTATATTTTATGATTTTTTTGGATTTTTGAAATTTTTTTAACAAAAATGAAACTTTCGAGGACGAAAGGATCTTCAAATCGCTTCTCATCAACCACAAATATGAGAGATTCGTTAACTCAATCCCCGGCAGCAGGCGCCATAAATTTGATACGAGGATAATTATTACTAATATATAATAATCTCAATAAGAGCAATTAAGAAATTCCCTAAGGAAAAATCACTCTTTAAAATATTATATATATATATATTATATATATATAATAATTATATTTACGTATGTTTCGGAAGTATGATTTCCCGGATGTTTTCCATTGATTTGAGAAAACTGAATCCTCGACTTGATTTTGGATATGATTTGAATGGGTCGAAGATTGTTGGTTTTCTATAACTACTAATTAAAAACAAGCAATTAAAAACAATTAAAGCACTTAACAAATTACGGGAAACAAATAAAACGCGACAATTAAGTAAGCCAATCAAAAATAAGTCCTAAAAATGCAAACTAATTTTCTAAACCTAAATAAGGATAAAAGAAAATTTTAAGAAAAAGGAAAATATTTTTTTGATTATTTTTTTTTGAATTTAATATGAATTAAAAAACTATTTAAAACTAAATAAATCCTAAAAAATATAAAAATCAGAAAATAATTGAAATTATATTTTTCCTAGGTAAAATAAGTAAAAAGAAAATTTTAGAAAAAAGAATTATTATTTTTGGCTTTTTAGATTTAAAGATATGATTTTTCTAAAATTTAAACTAATTAAAAACTTTTAAAAATAATAAAACTATTAAAGATAAAATCCTACAAATTTTATAAAAATTATACTAAATAAAGAAAATATGCAGAAATTTTATAAAAATAAAAGCCCTAATTTTTACTTTTTATTTAAACCTTAATTAAACTAATTAAAAGCTAAACCCTAATTACTAATTTAAACTAATTAAAATTAATTAAACTAACTATTTAACTAACTAGGGACTAACTATGCAAATCCCTAAAGGACTAACAGGAAAGCTAACTAACTAACGGAGGGACTAACCTAGAAACTTTAAAGTTTCAATTCCTACCCTGAGGCTAACCCCCGACTACAAACTAAATCCAAATAAGCCTTAAAAATAAGTTGAGAACAAAAAGTGCTTAAAATTAAAAACTTATAAAATCAAAGTTGTAGATTAAGTTGGGGTGAACAAATTTAACAAAAGCACAATAAGCTGAAAACCATTAATAAGCTCTAAAAGAGCTTATTAATAAGCTGAACTCAGAAAGTAAGGGTTTCCCCTTGGTTTCACTTACAAGCTTATAAAAAGCTCAATTTAAGCTCATTTTCAAAAACAAAAGTAGTTCTATAAAGCCTATAATGTGTTTTAACTAATTATGAAAAGATTAATAGCTCAATAACACTAGAACCTATCTGAAATTGAATGACAAAATGCTAAACTCAGGAATAAGCATGAAAAGCACAAAATCAGTTTAAGCTCAAAAACTCAATAAGCAAATCTAGAAGCTAATCTCTTGGAAACTTACTTAACAACTATAAAACTATAAAACTAAATGAAAAGATCTATTCTTATAAGCTAAAAATTAGAATTTAAAAGCTACTTTAATCTACCTACTGTTTTTGGTCTTTTTGGTTTTTAGTGACTTTTAAAAGCAAGATTAAACTAGCAAAATAAGCTGGAAATGGAAATTAAGCCCTATTCTATATTAAGCTGAGACTACTCTATATCCTACTTGAATTTTAAAGCCTAAAACCTATGTTTACCTAACTAAAAATGGAAACAAAAGTGACAGCAGGCACTGGTTTTGACCTGCTGATGCACTTTGCACAAGCACAAACCAAGTAGTGCAGGTTACCTAAGGGGTAAACCTGCACTTAGACACACTCAAGTAGAGTGCACAAACACAAAACAGGCAAATTCCAAGCCTTAAAGGGCTTGGATTAGATTTTCATAAGTAAAAGAAAAATAGAAAGTGCCCTGGTGCAGAACTATGAAAATAAGCTCAAACTTTTGATTTTTTTTTAAAACTAACTTCTATAAACTGAATTAGTACTAGTTTTAAAGGTAAACACAACTATCTCAAACAACTTGCAAGAATCATTTTGATTTTAAGAGGTCAAAACAAGCTTATGCCAAACACTCCTTAAGATTATTGACAGATTTGAAAAGCTTCATGAAATGAAATCTATTTATCAAGAGCCTAACACCAGATGATTTTTAGCTTATAACAAACCTAATTAACTCTAATTAACAACTAATTAAGCAATAATCTAAGATTTAAACTAATTTTCTACTATTTTTGGTTTTTTAAGACTTATATGACAAATTATATAAGAACTATGATCTAGACTAAGAAAATCAAAAACAGATGAACAATTAGGACTATTAAGCTAAATGATCCACAAATAAGCACTAATAAGCTAACTTAATAAGCAAATAAGCAGATCTAGGATATAAAGCAATAAGACAACTATCTAAGCTAAAAAGCAAGGAAAATAAAGAGAGACTTACTTATTCCTCTAGCTAAACAAGAGGTCCTATTGAAAGGCAGCTACAAGCTCTCCTAGCTTATAAATAAGCTAGGAGTTAAGTCCATAGAGATCCTTCCCTTACTGATCTCTCTTCCAAATAAGCTCATGAATTCAAATCCAAAGGTAAATAGAACTTAAGCTGATTTATTGAATTTAAGTATGATTAAGACAATTTTAAGCTCAAACCTAAGCTTATAGACTTTTAAGCTGATTATATGTTTAGATATGATTAAGGCTGGATTAAGTAAGCTCAATTTCAGCTTATAGACTGAAAGAACTTATTGAACTTTAGCTTAATATCAAATAAAACAAATGAGAGCTTATGAATTTAAACAAAAGAGCCTTTGAGAGATTAAAAACAACTGAATTTCATTAATAAAAAGATTGATTACAATACTTAAAAGGAAAGTTACAAGGTTTTAAAAGGAAAATTAAGCTAAAAGGAAAATTAAGCTAAAACTTAAATCTAAAAGCTATCTAAAAAGAAAAAAGATGCTCCATGTGTGTGTATTGTGAGGGTATTTATAGCCTTCAAAGGAACCTTCTAGCCTCTGAATTCTGTTAGAAGCTTGTCCAATCTCAGCCATCAAATCAACCAATCATTGGGTCTTTGTTTTTGGCCGTTGGATCACTAAGTGACCTCACACGGATTGCTAAGCTGGCAATCCATGAGAGGCTCACTTGTGCTTCTTCTCTGAGTAGAAATAGTACAAAACCCACATTCCTTGTGTGCTTCTCCATTGATGACGTGTCCTTATGCTTGAGTGAGGTTAAGTAATCCCTTGATAAAGACTGATTTGACCCTTCATTTGTATTAAGGAGCTCTTGAATTGACTAACGCACCCTTTGATTTGGATTTGCCCTCTAGTTTAACCATGGGTGAAAGCTAGGGACGAAGGTGAACAGTAATTTAGAAATGGCGCCTTTTATTAACTGAATGAGTTAAATTCAGTTGGACTTTGGGGTTATGACACTTCTAGTCCCTCTCTTCCTTTTCTCCCTTTTTAGTTATAAAATGAGTTTAAGGAATTGCAAAATCGGTCCTTGTGGTATATAAAAAGGAAAGTGGACTAGGTTTTGGGCTTATGGTTATGGGCTTGGATCCGGGTATAGAATTTTAGGGTTTTTTCAGGCCCATTAAGGTTTTTAAGGCCCAATAAGAGGTGAGGGGTTATTTTTGGACTTTAGTGAAACTTAAAGGGTGAAAATGGAATGTTTTTGGGTTTTGTCTTTTATTGGTTGACTTTTGTTGACCAATGTTTGACCATTTTGAGTGGATTTGGCTGAGGCTTGACTTTTCTGGCTTCGGCTTTGATTCTTTGGCTTCTTTTTGTACTCTTCTGATTCTCGTGTCCGTGCTTGCTCGTTTTTGACTGTTTTCTTGTAATTTTTGATATATCCATACCTACACACACAAAACACAAATACAAGCACATTTTTGCCATTTTTAGACTGTTTTGGGTTTATTTGGGTTATTTTAGGTATTAACGGATATGTGTATTTTACACTTATCATGGTGTAAATTAATGCTGCTAGGCATAAACTTACTACTGCTGGTGTAAGGTAATGCTGCTAGGCATAAACTTACTACTGCTGGTGTAAGTTAATGCTGCTAGGCATAAACTTACTACTGCTAGTGATGGTTAATGTTGTTGAGGGTATTTTTATAAATGCTTTGATTAAGGGTTTCAATCACTCATTTAATCGATTTTACTCTTTCATATACTCTCTAATCACAAACCCTAACTCAATTTTATCATTCATCATCAAAACCCAACACAATGACGACCCTAAAGTTTGCTGATACTCACAACATGGTCGCGTTTTTGTCTAAACCCATTGAAAGTGAAAGGTTTGAGCAGATAGTGGATTTTCTTAATGCATACACTATAAAGCATGCATTAACGGTTAATCCTACAATCTATAGTTCGTGTATTAAACAATTATAGGCTACTGTAAAGGCAAAAACTATTAATGGGGAAGTACAGTTACAAGCCCTAGTGGATGGGAAGAAAGTAATCATAACCGAATCTATTGTAAGAAGAGATGTTCACCTAGAAGATGCTAAAGGTGTTGATTGTCTACCCAATGCTAGCATCTTTGAACAACTTACACTAATGGGGTATAAGAAACTTTCACAGAAGCTTACTTTCTATAAGGCATTCTTTTCCCCACAATGGAAATTCCTTATTCATACTATTTTGCAATGCCTAAGTGCTAAGACTACTGAATGGAATGAATTTAGTAGCACTGTGGATTCTGCAATTATCTGTTTATGTAGGTCCTTGGTCTTGGATCTATATAGCCTTTGTAAGATAATAGTTAACTTAAATAAATCCAAATCAACTATGTGAGAGACACTGATTATGAATATCAAGTGTTAATGCGGAATCTTAACACAAGTATTAAGAAGAACAATAATACTAATTTTGCTATTGATTTCTATTAAGCTTCAATGCTTCTATGTTACATCCTCTCATACTAAGAAGATCTTTGGAAACATGAAGAGGATAGGGAAAGGATTTTCTGGAAGGGATTGCCCATTATATTCCACAATGATGGGTACAATCTCGACAAGAATAGGGTGAAGGTTTCCTGCCATCCTACTGATCCCCAATACACACCTACCATATAATCACCTATCACATCTCTCAACCTCAACTAAAACAAGATCAAGAGAGGCCAAAGAGAAAGGACACTGAGGTACCTTAGCCTAGTGGTCCTACAACCAATGTAGCAGATGAGGTTGTCTATGAGGAGAGGGATGACAGTTTGGCAAGGGCTGCCACTACTTCTTCTTGCTTAGAAGCAAAGCAGGATAGTGGTAACATAGATAAGACCCGATCCAAGGCAACACTTAATGAACCAAGTTTCTTAGGAACTAGTTCAGGTAGTGGTCCCAGTCGCTAAGACACCATGGGTGACACAATTGCTCGAACTAGGTTTGAGAATATGTCTAAAACATCTAATGATTCACTACTCACAGGAGTTAACACACCTCGAAGTGATGAGAATAGACTGAAACGCAATGAATTGATGGAATTTTGTACCAAATTGCAACAAAAAGATACATTGACCTGGAGAATACAAAGACTGCTCAAGCTTAAGAGATTACAAGTTTGAAACTGAGAGTCAAGAAGTTAGAGAAGAAAGGAGGGTCAAGAACTCATAAGCTCAAAAGATTATACAAGGTCGGTAGATCTACAAGAGTGATTTCCTCGATTAAGCAAGTGTTGAGGTGAATCGAAGGAGGATGCATCCAAACAGGGGAGGAAAATTAATGACATTAATAAAGATGCAGAGATTACATTAGTTGATGAAACTCAAGGGAGGTATAGAAATGAAGATATGTTTGGGGTAAATGACTTAGATGGTGATGAATTTGTTGAAAGTGAACCAGTTGTTGTGACTAATGTTGCCAGTACAATTCTAGCTAGTGCTGCTACAATAACTAATGTTGAACTTACTTTGGCTCAAACACTAGCAGAGTTAAAGAGCACAAGACCCAAGGCTAAAGGGCTTATTATTCATGAGGAGGAGCAAGCAACTACACCAACAGTTTCTTCTCAACAACCATCACAGGTTAAGGGTCAAGGTTCAAAGGATAAGGGTAAAGCAAAGATGATAGAACAAGAGAAGCATTTGAAGAAGAAAGATCAAATTAAGTTTGATGAAGAAGAAGCTTTAAGGCCACAAGCAAAGTTTGATGAAGAAGATAGGCTTGCAAGGGAGAAAGCTCAACAAGTAGAAGAAGCCAAACATAGGCATTGTATGACATTCAAGCAAAGATAGATGTTGACTATCAACTGGCTGAAAGATTGCAGGCACAAGAACAACAGGAGTTGACAATTGAAGAGATGTTTACCTTGTTTGTACAACTCTTGGAGAAAAGAAAGAAGCACTTTGCTGCTAAAAGAGCAGAAGAGCAGAGGAACGAACCATCAACAAGAGCTCAACAAAGGAGTATCATGTCTACTTATCTGAAAAACATGACTGGATACAAGTACAATCAGTTAAAGAACAAAAGCTTTAGTGATATTTAAAAGTTATTTGACAAAGATATGAAAAGGGTAAACACATTTGTAGATATGGATACAGAATTGGTGAAAGGTAGTGAAGTAAGAGCAGAAGGCAGTGAGACAAGAGCAGAAGGTGGTTCTAAAAGAGCAAGAGATGAGCTAAAACAAGATAGTATTAAGAAGCAAAAGATGGATGATGATAAAGAAGCAGCTGAGCTTAAAAGCTTAATGAGAATTGTTCCTGATGAAGAGGAAGTAGCAATTGATGCTATACCTTTAGCTACTAAGCCTCCAAGCAATGTTGTCTACAAGATCATTAAAGAAGGAAAGATCAACTACTTTCAATTATAATGAGCTGATTGGAAGGTACAAAGTAGGCACTCAGGCCTGTTATTCGATGCATTAAAAGCTTGACAGGGAAGATTTGGAAACTCTATGGAAATTGGTAAAAGCTAAGCATGAAACAACAAGGCCAGAAGAGGGTATGATAGAGTGCAAAGGGGTGCATCTAGGGGGGAGGAAGGGCAGGGGGAAAGGAACAATTGTGTTGAACATCATGTAGAAGATACAACGTGGAGGAATCTACAAGGAAACAAAGTGTTGATTTGGAAACTATTTGATTCCTGTATAGAACAGTATTGTGAGTTTACAAGACATGCATATCTTATGCATAAAAAAAGAGATATCCCCTTACACCTCTACAATCACATATTGTTGAATAGGAATCTTACAAGCTGATCATTGTGAATGAAATGTGATTTAATCACTTCTTAAGTCACATCACAAAAAAGCTCAAGAATCAATGAAGTGGTTAAGAAGCATCCTCCTGGTGATAATGAAGCTTCAGAAACGAACTAAGAATTTTGAAGGAGAATATCAAGTTTAGGGAGATTGTATTAGGATTAAAAGACTTTATGATGATCTTGAAGTTACTACTGCTAAGGTTTGTATTACTGCTGCTAAGCAAAAGTTCGTGTTGTTCATTAACTCTAAGGAAAAATATGCTAAGTAGTTAGTACTGCTAGTGTAACTTAGTTACTACTGCTAGTGTAACTTAGTACTGCTAGTGTATAATAAGTACTGCTAGAATAAGTTAATACTTTCAAGAGAACATGTTAGTACTGTGATGACGATTGTGAAGAAAATATCTAAGTAGGTTAACTACTGCTTGTACACAGTTAATGCTGCTAGTGTATAAGCTACTACTGCTTGTTCAAAGTTAATGCTGCTAGTACAAAGTTACAGTTGTTGAAAGATTAAGACTGCTAAAAGAGTTTCTACTGTCAAGGGATAGATAAAGACTGCTCAGAGAAAAGATAAAGATTGCTTATGTGATATGTATGATATATTTTTATAAAAAATACATATAAGTTATTTTTTTAGAAGATCGTGATAACTTAGGAAAATATTATAAGCCGATTAGGACTCCTTGGTGTATAAAAGGAGGTTCTAGGGTATAGAGTTCTATGTACCAAAAACGAGTCATTAGTAGAATTGTTATACCTTCAAGGTTTTGTAACCTTAATACTAGTTAGAGTATTCGTATTATTATATTGAAGCTTTGTTTGTTAATATGTGTGTTCATTAGAATTACAGTTCTATTGCATATTCTTCTTATTGATCAAAGATTAGATTCCGCATATCCCACTTTGATAATTTTACAAAGTTTACTATCATAGTTGTGGGAGTGAGTTTTATCTTGCATAACTAACCTTACACAAGCTAAGGAATTCAAAATCCATTCAAGTGGGATCAACAATACGCCGTATTGAAAGAACTGACAATAATGTTTTAAATGCAAAAATAAAGGACTGATAACGTCCAGACATTGAATACGCATTATGGTATGGAGTGGATATGCCGTATTGATGTCTGGGAAGACAAACTCAATAGAAATTAAAAATTACATTTGCGGGTTTCCTCGGCAGCACTTTTGTTTACAAAAAAAGTCTTTAAATTAGACTTGCCCCAATTTAATCCCATCCTTATAAAACAACTTAGGGTCGAACGGGATGCCAAATGGCATATATAAATTCTTAATAAGATTTATTAGCATCCCTTTGATAAGATAATTACAAGTTACGATACTAAAATCTAATTCTTTGTTAAAAGTATTAGTTTTGAAAAATTTATTGATCGTATCATGACTTGTTTCCAAAAGTTTATTTGACCCTTGTGTATTGATTTTTATTACATTAGGTAATGGTTCGATAGATAAATCCCCCGAAGAGTGTTCAATATCGATTTTATCACTATCGTTGTCTTTATCCGATAAATCATCGGGATAAATTATGTTAAAAAGAAATAGATCATTAAAGTATATAGCGTTTTGTTCCTCACCATCATATTCGGACAATTATGTTTCATCAAATTCATCGATATGTTGAGGACTTACAGTATGTTCAGAGAAATCTAACTTAGACGTCAGAAAAAGCATCATTGTAGGCAATGCTGAGAATGTCTTTGTCTCAAAAATTTTTGAAGTAGTCGAAATCACTCATAATAACTACCCATAGGTAAGGATGACCGACAAAAAAAGAAAAAAATGAAATGAAGGCATATCGACTTTAACATTATCATTTTCCGAATCCGTTTTCAAATCTTTGACATAAATTATTTTATAGGAAAATGAATTTTTGTCATAAATTACCGGGTAATCTTCATCATCGGATTCGTCAAACGACATTCTAAAGTCAATTTGATTGTCGTTAAAAGGACTTACCGTAGGTTCACATGAGAGCGCTACTTTAGATGTTAACGTGTCATTAAAGACTATAGTTGGGAATTCAGTTTCAACAGATCTGAGGTTGTGAACGTTTTCATCACACCAAGATTCTTACCATACGTGCATTTCCCCATTCATAATAACTGACCTTAGGTAAAAGATAAAGCTTGTATTTCCTCTTGAAAAACGTATCCAGACGAAGACTCTCCAGACACAAAGCGTCAAACTCCGATGTCTTTCTGCGTCTTTTGCCCTATTCTCCCCCTCAGGATGAGCATACAACATGAGAATCGTCCTGATCTCTTAGGCAACTGTAGGAGATCAACATGTAGTTTGTGGATCCGTTAATTTCTTTCAAACTTCATCTAGAGAGCCAACCATATTGCTATGTCTTGTTGTTTCAATTGAGGATCACTTTTCATAGCAAGGTACAGTTGATATTGTTGTTCTAGAATAGAGGATGTTTGTGATTGAGCCGGATAAACATGAAGAATATGTCCAAACATATAACTTCGTACGGATGCATCAACTTGAGAAGGAATAACATTGGCAATTGCATTCTTAATTTGTGTCGAAATTTACCAAAATATTTCCATGTATTCCATCAGAATATGCCTTAGCAATCAATCTTTCCGTCTCTTCTTTAGCCTTTTGCCTCTCCAGAATCAACCCTTGCGCAACATACGCTGGAACTTGATTCCAAACTTGTTCAGGAACTTGCTTCATGACTTGCACCTTAATGTGTTTATCTACCATAGTGGGTAATGTCTCAACCATTACATCATGAAGATTATCAGCAGGTGTATCGAATGACTTCCTTGGCATGAATCTCGCTCGTAGATGTGCAAACAAGTAACCATAACGTCCCTGTAACTCCTGATAGAAGCTCTTGTAGCGTTTGAAGCGAGTAGGTTTTGTCTTGAATAATGATAGAAGTCGATTCATTTTAGATAACTTTGTGTGAGTTGAACTTGATGGTGATGTAGTATGAGTATCCATTAATTCCTGGAGTTTCTCGGTATTCGAAGATATGAGATTAGTATGAATCCTAGGAGATCTAATTGGTGTAGGGATTGGTGAATTCCTAGTCTCCTCTACAATCTTCCCTTTCTCCCTTCTCTTTAATTCATACACCTCATCAGTTATTTCTTCATCTTTATCATTTACATTTACTGGTATAACAACGTTAGTAATATCCACCACTGGAGTCTCCTTAGTAATCTCTACCTCTTCAGTAATCTCCATCTCCGGACTTTCCTTATTACTCCTGGGCTCTATCCTAGTGCTGGGAATATTTGATTCATCATTCCTAGGGATTGAACTATCATCAACAACATTCTCTTGCCCATCCACCATCTTTTCAATTTCTTCAGATGCCAAGTGCTCATCAACCAGTGCCACATTTTCTCTTGCTTCCTGCTCCTCATGACTTTTATGCTTAGCAAGACTAACTTGTAATGTATCTTGTAAAATCATCTCCTCTGCTTTGTCAACATTTGTCACTGGAGCTGGTGGTGTAAGATGTGTGGATCTCCTTTCAGGGATACGAAGACGAATCATAGTTGATCGTCTTAGAGCACTTGACTCTGCTGCTTTCTTATTAGGGTTATGTGACCTAGGGGCGCTAGGTGTCCTATGCGTTCCTTGGGTAGACTCAGTCGGATGTGAATGAGTCAGAGGAACATCTATCCCAAACACCTCCGCATACATCCGATAATGCTTTGTTTGCTTCATTTCTTCAGAGATCATCTAAGCTGGTATATGCATTCCAACTTTTTCTTTGTGTCTTCCTGAATTAAAAATATTCTTCATGATATCATCATCTTTCAAATTTTGATACTTGTCTCGAGCACGTCTTGAGATTTCAGGAAAGATAGTCATGTAATGACTGACAATGATCTTTGTAAATCTTAGATATAGAATCGAAGATGTTGGATGATGAAGCGAATAGTAAAGTCCTTCCCATAGTAACTCTGCATAATCCACATGAATGTTATTGACAAAGCAATACATCATTTGCATTATTTGCAACGGCGGTTGATCCCATCTATTGACACGTGTTGTCAAGTATTTGGAGAATATATTGCATAACGTTTTCTATGGCTGCAGAAGACCAGTTGTCTTGAAACTTGATGATGTCTTCAGCTCCATTGTAGATCCCAATACTTGTTTATAGAATGGAACCATGTCAGAAAATGATGGTGGTGGCACGAATGAATTATGATTGTTGTCAGTTGCTTATGGAAGATGAAAGATTGTTCTGAAGTCATCGAGTGTAAGAGTAAGTTCTTTCTTGTCTAACATAAACTTGAGCCTATACTTTGATCCGTCTTCCTTCAAAGTGTGCCAGAACTGTGCCATATAAATCCATGGTATGGATGAAGAAGCTGTAATACTGAATCGTTATGGATGATTCTTGATGATATTCTTTAGAATTTTGCTTTCCGGTGGGCATTGCACATGCTCGAGATCAACTTTCTTGTTAGCATCCATAAGATCATATCTTTTGTTTGGAGGGCACAGTTCATCTGGATGAACATCAGCTGCATGTTGTTGTTGTTGTTGTTGTGCCATGATGATTACTGAATGCATACAATTGAGATGTTAGATAACAAACAATTCACTTAACATTTCTGTCTTTTTCCACTTTGTCTGTTTTATATGTTCTGGCAATTCTTTTTGAATATATTTTTGATCAGTTTATTTCCCATGTGGTCGTTCTTGCTTTTTCTAGCACATGTCATACACTTTATTCTTTTGATTTACCATTTTTGTGTGTTCTGGCAATTCTTTTTCGAACACACTTTTGATTTGCTTTTTCGCGTATGGATTTAGCTCTCTCTTTCTGTTTTTAGAATATCCTCACCAGAAATTCTTTATGACATGATACTCTTTCAAGAATGATGAAGATTTCTCTTCTGATTTTAATCAACACTCTTTTATGAAAAAATAAAGAGAAATCATTCAACTTCTTAAAATTGTTTTGTGAAAGAGTATCATTTTGACACGATAACAGATTTTGAGAACTTTTTCCAGAAATCTTTTGACAAAAACTTTCTTTATAATGATAACATAGAATCTGGTAATCTCAAACCCACAACTGAATGGACACTAAGTCACTCACTCCTCATTCTGTTCATTGCAGAAAACGGCTGAAGCCGGACATGACTTAGTCCACTTAAACAATTGAGATTTGGATTAACAGATTCAAGTTATAAAAACTTTTGATTTCACTTTTTGTCATGAATCCTAAACAATGAAGACAAACATATCTAATTCAATAATTGAATGGACACTAAGTCACTCACTCCTCATTCTGTTCATTGCAGAAAACGGCCTAAACCGGACATGACTTAGTCCACTTAAACAATTACGAATAGATATATATGACCCATAGCTTAGAATTCATAAAAACCTGATTTCTTTTTCAAAATTATTCACCACACTTGAGAAACTGATCTTATTATGCCACAGACATTTAAGCATTAAACATCATAATCATGAATCATCAACATTATTTCTTTCTGAAAACACCTTCACGTTTCCACAAACGTACTTTCACTGAATTTTGACTTTTTAGTATCACTGAATTTGACTTTTTGACCTTTCCGAGTTTGACTTTTTGACTCTTCCGAGTTTGATTGCTTGACCCTTCCGAGTTTCTTAAACAAGATATACACTTATTCCTTTTTCTTTATGAAAAACTAAACTCGATTTTTATGTTCATTTTTCCATTTTTCATACTCCAAACAATCAAACTGGATATTTTGTCAAACTCGATAAACACCATACATTTCCGAGTTTCAATTTCAGTTACTAATTAACGATCCCTAATCTATTTATCACTTATTTACACATACCCATTGCTTATTATCGTCCTTGATTACAATTATTTTCACAGACTCCATAAAAACATAAAAAACACAAACTCGGTAAACATCAATATTACCGAGTTTAAACTCGATAGTGCAAAACAATCAATTATCAATCTAATCATGCTTAATCCACTTACGTTTGAGAAAGAAAAATAATCGAAATCGTTGTAATGAACTCAAAAAGATTGGAATGAATTTCTTCTCAAACTCGGTAAATGGATTCGGTTATTTGAAAAAATGAAACTCGACAATGACATCCCTTTTTATAACCTCCGAAAATATTTTTGAAAATTGACACTTTTAGCCCCTGTATTTCTATTTTTCGATCTTGACCATGTTTCTTTGAAATTTGTTTATGAATTTTCACAAACTCCCCCTTGAATAATGAATCTTTTCAAAAACTCCCCCTTGAAATGAAATCATGTAAAGTACTTAGTCCAAAAATGAAGATGCTTAAATAAAAACTCCCCCTTGAAACTATAACATTTTCCAAATTTTCTTTTGTTTTTGAAAAAATTTATTTACATGTTTTTTATGTATGAGCTTTTCAAGAAGATAACTTTGTCAGGCTTTCCAACTGAGTTGGAGTCATACATCTCATACCAATTCGATGAACTAAATACTCAAAGCGTTCTTTTGGAAGCGCTTTAGTAAATAGATCCGCAAGTTGGTATTCTGTCCCGACAAAGTAAATTTCCACAGTACCCTTCTCAACATGTTCTTTAATAAAATGATACCGGATGTCAATGTGCTTCCAACAAGTTTACTACTAATTAGTTTTCTATATCGATAAGATACGATGGTGCAACGTGTGTTAGTTAGTCATTTTTTTTTAAAAATATGAAATAAATTTACAACACCTACTACTTTTTTGCCAATTATTAAAGTTGTGTATGGTATATGCAAACCTTTTCGGGTCCCAACACACTCACCCCCGTCAATTTCCCAAAAAAAAAACAAACCCAAATTTTTTTTTTTTTGTAGATCGCGTGCCATGTGAAGCGAATTACAATTTTTTTTGTCTTTTATTTGTAGATCGCGTGCCTCTAATGGCGATTTTTTTTGTCTTTTAGGTCTTGTAGATGAATAGAGCTGAATAGTAATGAATAGAGCTGAATAGTAACACACAGTATCAATGAAATGATCTATCACTGCCATAGTTTGTCACTTACGAATTTGAATATCGATATAAAGTGATAGTATGTGTGTTAATTTACTTCAAACTAAACAGAAGCTGAAGTTGGTGTTGGTGATTTCATTGAATTGAAGGTCACGGATTGAGTTCAAACGAAAAAAGAAGCTGAAATTGGTGATTTCATTGAAGCTTTCTTTGAAGGTTTCATTGTTTAGGGTTTTTCATTGTTGATTGCTTACATTTGTCGGGTAGAATCAGAGTTGGTGTTAGTGGTGATTTTGTGGGTTATTTGTTTATTATAAGATGGGATTTGGAGCGATTAGAGGTATAATATTTTTATTTTGTATCATTTACTATTTTATTATTTTTGATGTATAATGTGTAGTAATATATGGTTATTTATTTATTTGTTTATTTAGGTACCCCGTGTTCTTGTTACATGTAGAAGTAAGTTAAAGTTTCTTAAAACAGTTAAAACAATAATTAGTGGGACTGATCGGGAAGCACTGTTTAGACAATCTGTTTGGGATTTGGGTGTTAAAAAGCGCAAATGATTTTTATGAGATTTTATATTAATACATTTTATGTTAGGGCGGCAAATTTATGATGAAAATGATGATGATGAAAATGTTCCTTTGTATTACATATAAAATAAAGATTTTAGTATACCATTTGGGAGAGAAGAATTATGCCTAGTAACTGGGTTAAGGTTTGGGGTCCAGAATTGGGCTGAGTATGACACCAAACAGCGTATTCCTTTTAGACGATGGGTGTTTCCGTCATATTTAGATGGGCAACCTATTTATAACAACCCGCAATTTTCATAAATGTAAATATCCATCTATTAAGATAGATGATGTACAATCTATCAGTTATATATGAACTCACCTTTTCGGTTCAAAAAAATCAAACATCCAACCCAACAAATCCACACACCCCTCACTGCCCACACCCCCATAAAAACCTCCCTAACCCTTCCACCTACCCCCAACTAACCTCCCTCCACACCCTCCACTCACAATACTCTCACCATCCCCACCCACCCCACACCTAACCCACACCCACAAACTAACAACCCCTTACCCAAAAAACCACCCTTACCCCAAATCCCCAATACACCCCCTTTACCCCTCCACCACCCCCACCCAAAAAAAAAAAAAAAAAATATAAACAACACCATATCCCTGCTTTAAAAACCACATTATCGGATGCCCTTCACCCCTAATCTCAATGAATGGTTCAACCCACCCTAGACATCCCAAGCAACACAATCAAATAAACATACCACACCCAACCACATACACGCATAGATAGCACTCCACTCATTCCACATACCTCCCCACTCTTAACACCCCCTCCCCCACACTCATATACCCACCCCCTCACACTCTCCCCAAGTAATAATCTTACCCCCCCCCCCCACTCCACCGCTCCCCCGTCAGCCAAGAACCATCTGACACACAAGCAAGTTAGCACATGACAACTCCATAATAGACGCTCCCACTGATCACCCGCAAGCTAGAATGAACCCCTCGTACACCAGAACCTACCCCACGATGAACAACTCACTCGCCACATACCTACATAATATCATCCTCTTTCATCCTACCAAACCACCCTAGAAACTACTACCTACCATATACCATGTCCACAGCAACTAACCCATACCATCACGCTCATCAATAAAGAATTCCACATCCTCCCAATCCAATACTATCATAACCTACCGTAGTCTTAACAGACGTAAAAATCGTCCCCCAAAACTTCCCACTGCAATCTACTCAACACGTTCACTCGTATGACCCTCCATCACCGATACCCACATAGACATCCCCCTGCGTATCCCATATCTACAACCTCCTTGAGACTCGCTAATGCGACAAGTGCAGAGTAAAGGCCCCAATCTCACACAGCACCACCGCACAATCTATATAACACCCACCTCATCACAAATACACTTCCACAACAACACAAGTACACTATACCATAGACTACGCGATTAGATGCAGATATCTGTCGCTGCATGACTCAAGTGTACACTGTGGCAATTCGGACACCCCAAACCCACCTGCACATCTCTAATCGTCACACCAAATACACAACCCCAACTCTCTCGTGTGTCTGAATAAGTAAGATTTAAAAATATCTTCTAAATTGCGTTATACCTTCGTTAATGATCGCCCATAACCCCTGAACGCGCTCCTTATAACGGTGTAAGCATCGCTAAGACTTCACTAACTCGTTACATGAAATTAGAAACTTGTTTAAATAGGCTATATGCTACTTAGATTTAAAGAAGTGCTATGACGCATACCCCGAATATCCAGATAGGATCCTAGGTAATCTTGTATACTACCTACATCGACGTGTCGCAAAATCACGACCTAAGGTTACTTTCAATGTAGTAGAGACTGACCATTAAGGGCGCGACTATTTGTATTTGACTCGCAGTCGCAAGAGTGCGTGTCCATGCCATCCTGTAAGTGTATAAATGTTAATGCCAGTGTAGAAGACTGTCTATCGATACATGATGAAGTAGCAGGTCCACTGAACTTGCAATGCTGTGTGTATAGACTCGTAGCTTAAATGAGCAGAAGTGAGAGGCAGTGTGAGTGCTAAACCACAGTGCTAAGTGAGTATAGCTGGCGTCATATATAGAGCAAGTAAGATCAACGGAATGAAATAACAGTTACTGATATGTGTATCCCCTTGAAAACGACGTTTTAAATATATCTGCTCGAGTGTTCATGTCTATGCTGTTGTAAATGTTTGAGCGTGTGTCGACGTTCACTAAGTTTAGAACATCCTTGCATAGTAATCTACAGATGCATGTATAGTTTCTCAAATGACTGAGAGTAACTCTGCTATCACTCTTGTAGTCCACACATGAAATCTTTGAACACAGGTACCGCAGATCAGCATACGCAAGACCAACTGTATCTGTGCATCGTGGCATGACTATGTACTCTACGCTACATAACCTTAGAGAAGTGCGGGAATATAGGGACATACTCGAGTAATGGTTACTGTGTCAGTGTAAGAGTATCTAAACTCTTCACTAACGAGATAAGTGTTAGATACACGAAATGTCGGCCTACTGATATAATAATCAGAATCCTCAGTCCCATGCTTTATTCGTAGCTCAAGTGAGAGCGCACACTCTGCGTGCCTCTAACTCTGCTCTCGCTCTAATGTGACTAGAAATCCCTGCAATCACGCTGATCAGGACGCCGCGCAGTCGGATGCGTTCGCGCCCATCGACAGTAGAAATCCATCGATTCACGCACCTATAGGAGATGACACATATCACGATGTGAAATATCATATAGTCCCGTCTATCAGACCTGCTATGCCACATTCAAGACCGCTCGCGCTCAGCTTATCAGCCTATAAGCTCCGATAACGACATAGCGAGGAAAGCGCTCTACAGAAGAACTTCTAGCGTAATAAGCCGAATACTTTTCTGTAATAGAGAATACCCAAAGGTCGCAGGCGTAATATTCTCATAACCTGCGCACTCAGCCTCTGACCCATACTCCAGCTTCTCTTAACTGTGCGACTCGACTCCGGACTCATTCTACTCTTCTCTATGCATACATATATGCGCGGTTGTTATACATAGGTTGACCTCTACTCAAACTTCACCGACACGCGCTCCCCATCACTACACGTCTAAAGATCGCGTCTCCGAGTATTGGTGCTCCATCACCACTAGAGCACCACCTCATCTGCAGAGCCGACCCATATATCCTTATCCCAGTTACTTCGGTAGCTAACTCTCTCTGCTGCACAAACCCCCATCACCCTGGCCGCATCTCATAAAACTCCCTTCCTCCTATCTCAACTCATGAAGTAATCACTCTCTGGCATCCTCTTTCGCCAACCTCCAGCCATGCCTTTCATCATCTTCACTCGTCGCCGCCCCCCCTCTCTACACACTCTATACACCCGCGCTGCCCCCCATCTATAGACGTCTTCCCTATATCTCTCTCATATTCTCTACCTTCAATCAGCCTTGTGACTATACTCACAACCACCTAACACAAACTCCACTGGATTGTTAAACCCAGTGCTTCACAGCTTCCACAGTTCCCATCCCCTAATTACTTGCCGCGCGATAATGCTTCTTATCTCGAAACCATGCTACAATTCCGCTACTACATTGCGTACTCCCTCAGCTATATACCACGCGGCCCCACCCGGCGCGCACCTTTAATAAACTCATTTTTAATTACTCCACACTTCATATGTGCTCCTGTGCGCAACTCATTTACGCTCTCATCAATGCAAATTATCAAATTGTAGTTCAAATCGTTTCTTCAATAAACCACTCCCCTATTTTATACACCTCCGTCCACATCGCGTCACCTCAAATCCATTCTTATAATAACAAATTCCCTCCCCAATATACCTCCTAGTCATCAAATATCCTCACCACACTACATCCACTGATCTACCGTCAAAGGGTTTGCATCACAATGATCAAACCCTTCATCTACCCTATGGAAACCTTCAAAGAATGCTTATTGAAAATACACAATTTCAGCTTCTTTTTCGTTTGAACACAATCCGTGACCTTCAATTCAATGAAATCACCAACACCAACTTCAGCTTCTGTTTAGTTTGAAGTAAATTAACACACATACTATCACTTTATATCGATATTCAAATTCGTAAGTGACAAACTATGGCAGTGATAGATCATTTCATTGATACTGTGTGTTACTATTCAGCTCTATTCATTACTATTCAGCTCTATTCATCTACAAGACCTAAAAGACAAAAAAAATCGCCATTAGAGGCACGCGATCTACAAATAAAAGACAAAAAAAATTGTAATTCGTTCACATCGGTCACCTCGCTTACCTGTCACGCCTCACTTACTATCACCATATCACTCACTCTCTCCCACTCCAATCTCGCTAGACGACTGTCTTGCCGTTTTCTGTTGCCTTGACGGATATCAATCCTATCCCGCGCCCCGTCACACCCAAATTTAGAAGATCACCTCTTCCTATATAGTATCACCCTCCACTTTTGTATAATACTAGCCCCAGACACACAACTATCCAACGCCACCTCATCAGGTTTCTCAACTTTTTCTCTCACCATCGCGTTATCCAACATCCACTACAGGCTCCTTATCATGACACACTTGCACCTAGCCACGAGACGCCTCCGCTACGCGCAGTATATTTAACTAAACCGCCTCATGCTCGTAGTATCTCCTTTATTTGTGGGCGTACCGCCCTTTACCCCTATAAGCTACGAGCTCACTCCTCATCGCCACACTCCTCTACAGATATAACCCTACGCCACAAATCCACACTAAACCCGCCGTTAATAATAAACATTTGACGCCTCCATCTTCCATCTACGTAACTTCGCTCTTCTCCGCACATCTTAAATTGTCCCGCTCCGATTGTACGAATTTCATAATAATAATCTATCCCTAAAATGGTTAACCACCGTCATCACCCCCATACTACTTTCCCGCCTATCCTCATCCCAGACCTTCGCCGGCAAAATAAAAAAATCATAGTTATGTCATACATGCTAGGGGGGGGGGCCGCGCGGCATCACTTTAAAATATCCATCCTTCTTGACCTCAAAGATATATCCGCCTTGGCGGGGCGCGGGCGCGGGGGCGGGGGCTCCCCGCACGATCTACATGTCTGCTCTTGCTCACACACTAAACTCTTGCCGTTATACTCGACCATGGGCAAAAGTGAATCGCCGGCTGCAAGGCACACGATATAAAAGGCTTCATAATTTTAAAAATAAAATTGTCAACGGGCATTCCCTAGATTACTTTTCCCAAATGGTTACTGCCCGTAAATTTTCGGCTGGCATGGATTCTATTCACTCTCTCCACCACTTGCTAACTTTTGTCTTTTGGTCCCTCCACTATCCCATTTAGCTCAAATACCGTGTACCGTTAAGAGGTCGCTAGAAAGTGAATTTTAATTAAATAATGAATCATTCAGATTCGTGCGATGCACAACGGTGGCATTAAAATTGTTGCTTGTCTAATGTTTGTCCCATATTACAGTTAATTCATCGCCATAAAAACCTTGCATTGGACAAACAAAGACTTGTAAACAAAGGACATGTTCAGCTTTTTCATGTCTCCAAAATGTTTCAATAAAAGTATATATTCTTTACAAACTCTTAAGATTAATTACAACCAACTTAAAATAGTGTTGTGAATATACAATCCATTACCATGAGTATTACAAAATTAATGATTTTACTTCTCTCTTGCAGCAACCTCTTCAGGAGATTTACCAATTTTATTCTCTCTTGCAAAATAACCACCCCTCAGTCGAAACATCATTTCTTGAAGTGATAATGTTAACGAAATATTATATTGAGTGGCAGGTAGTTTCTTGGCCAAACCAACTAACTTGGAGGTGGCGAGGGTGGTGGTTGTAGTGTTTTCATCATTTTTTTTTAACGGCAATTGTGGCTACATGGCCCCAGCACCTGGAAGGGTCACAAATCCAACTCGACACTTGAGACATTCGCGGTTAGGTCCGGGCTAAAACCTCGTTACCCTCTTAGACCACGCAGGCCCGTTTTGCAATCTCATGTCTCGTTCATTCCACACCAACAAAACATTTCTCGTCTTCTCACTTCGCACAACCACCAACTTACTCGATGCCTTTTGCCTCTTCTTCCTTTAAGTTGGCTTTTAACCTATTTTTTACACCTGTCCCATAAATTATAGTAACATTGTTACCCACATGACCGCATACTTTTGATGCAATAACATGCGAACACCACATTCCTTCCCGTCATCTGTTTTAAATCCGGCACTCATCACACACCACATACGACTATCTGATAGTAATCGATTTAGAAGTTCATATCAAAATCAATATCACAAAACCACCCGCGATCATAGCGAGTTAAATACAGCAACAAAAATGTACAATGCTAGACACCTACTAGACGCACTTTTATACCCATGTCAAATGGCACGCTGCCACTAGAGACACCTAACTGACGTATCAACTTCTCTGCACTTCCTCCACAACAGACACTCCATTTCCACAACTGCGTTTTATTTCAAAATCGGCAGAACATACTGGTCCTAATATCCCCCCATTCGTTATCACTGTCCCTCTTACACCCTCCCTCGCGCTAACTTGGGTCCTACCAACCCTACGGGCGCACTGGCTCAAAGTTTCGACATCCGTATCAACCAAAAGGATCCTTTCTTTGTACGCCTATCATATAGACTCCTCCTTAACGTGCGAGTCTGTTTTTGATCTCACCTCTTTAACGCCACCCACGCTGCACCTACTTGACTAGATATTCTTCTCGATGATTTTCGCGTCTCCCCTCTGCAATCAATCGTACAGGGTTGTCCTTATTTGGGTCACTTGTAGATGTTCCTTGCACAAATTCCAATCAATCAATATTATCTTTGTTGTCTTATTTGAGATATTCGTATCATGCGAGTGTAAGTGGCCCTTCGGGTAAAAGATCCAGGGGACGGGAAACAGGGGTGTTCACGGTGGGGGTCCGGGACCCCATGGAATTTTGCGGCGTAGTGTTAAATATTGTAAAATTTTGCGGCGTAGTGTTAAATTTTGTTAAATTTTTCCTAAGTGCACCTGGTCCCAAAAATTTGTCTTTCTCATTTCGTATAAATTTTCGTAAATGCACCTGGTCCAATTGTGTCCTGGTTCCGTCCCTGGTACAGATGAAAGAGCTTAACATTTAACATATCTTGAAACTGGTCAACTGACTTTAATTCTAACTTGTTAACAAATTGGTCTTGAGTGTGTAACCGTATGACATGTGGTTGGCAACTTAATTTAAGTGTGGCATTTGAACTGGCCTTTTGATAAGTCTGGATGTGATGAATCTCAAAATTCATTAAATACTAACTCAAAAAATGTGTGCAAGAAAAAATTGAAAAGTCGAGAAAGATATATTTATAATCAATCGACTTCCGAAGTATGCATTTTGAGCCACAAAACCCCCTGAGACATATTAGCAAAAAATTACATAACATCGACTTGTATATTCAATGAATATTTAATGAGAATGCAAAGATGGTATCAACCTTGCCACATCTTAAGCTTTGCATTCTGAATTATTAGATGCAAGTTGTTGTTAAGTTCGAGAATAAGCATTATGATAGTTCCGCTGGACATATCTGATCATATTTTATTAAGGTTTAAACTTTGAGACCACTTAATAGTTACCAAAATACATTAGTTGTGTGCGGAGACAGAGAAAAAGTGTGCTGAACAATTCTAAAAATTAAAGCCTATCTTACCAAAGGAGTTTAATAACCAAATTGAAATTCACTATAGACATATATTTGGTATTTTATATGATTGATAGCTATAATTATTCTGAGGCAATAAGATAATTACTCCCTCCGTCCCAAAATTATTGTCCCCCGACAAAAAATACACAGTTTAAGAAAAGTGCATTTATTACTGCTTTCTCTTTCTTACTTTTTGACAGAAAGACAATTTTACCCTTAGTTAATTAATTTAAGTCTTCTTTAAAGTTTGTAATAATAATTTCAATCAAGGATAATATTGAAAACTTGATCAAACTTCCCTATCTATTTTTAGTAGTGGACAATTAAATTGGGACATCCCAAAAAGGAAACGCGGACAATAAAAATGGGACGGAGGGAGTATTGCATTATTAGATGCATATTTTGGACTTTTATAAGATTGATAGCCATAGTTATTCTCAGTGATAATCGTAATCTTTTTTATCCGAGTACTCGTTACTCTTATAGGTTAGTCACATAGATCGTTTACCAAAATTTTTTTACACCGAATATCATATATCGTATACCATTTATGAGTACTTAGTTATCTTAACACATGCTCCGTATGATCTCTCTGTCTTCAAATGTCCTTTTAATTTTCAGAACATTGGGCTTACACATTTTAGTCATTATATCTTAAGAATTATTCACGTACCAAGAATCACCTAAATACAGAAATGCATATAAAATAGAATTAAGATACGTATAGAAGTGTAGAGTGTGACATGTTGGAGGCAAGTAATTAAGCATAACAACAGCTTTTCATCGAAAGAGATTTGTGGCTACTCATCGTTCGTTCCGGGAGCTCGATACCCTTGATTCCTCTTCGGTCCATTATTTGTTTCAGTTTGTGCTTAGATTCACTCGATTCCTAAAATCAACACGTTTATTAACATTAATATATCTACGATCAACACTTAAAAGATAACATGAATTTATTAACTAACATTTTATAGCATACCATAACATTCGCTTTCAACTTTCGAAATCCATCAGGTGACAGTAACAAACGTCAGCTCCAACTGTAGTCATAGATTATTCTGGCAATGTATGTCATCTTACATAAATTCTAAGCGGTCTTTTCGTTTTAAGTTTCTAGCCATTCATCGTACTTGTGTAATAATATTACGAAAAAACGGTTTTTAAAAAGTTTTGGTCATGACAAAGTAAGGAAGATGTTTATTTTTTTGAAGTGAACTTACTATAGTTGACATACTTCAGATTTCTAGACCAAGACTTTTTGTGATCACTTGTTTATGTCGAATATAAATAAAGACTCTTTATAAATGCTTAACTTTTAGTTGTACACCAAAATGGTTTTAACCTTTATCCAAAAATTAAAACTATTTGACTCGTAAAATTGGCTTTGTAATCTTTATATACTGCTGATACCAAACATTCCTTATTTTCACAACTTCCTTATGTAGTAAATCCTCACTCTCAGTTTTCGTATCACGGGCCAACAAAGGAGCAACCGAACCTCCTTGTTCCGGTTTTCCATGAACAATATGAGGCTGTCCTTTTCCTACCAGACTGGATGCAGAATATACGCCTACATCTAATTTATTTTGAAAAGGAAAACAACAGTTTATAAGAAGAAACTCCAAAGTCACGTTTTAAAGTAAATATAGGTTTTCAACTTCAAGTCTATGCTGCTTGATCACATAGTGGAATATTGTTGATTCCCACTTCAATGGATTTTGATTTCCTTACGTTGTGTAAGGTTTAGTTCTGCATAGAGATAATCCTAACAATCTATAGCTAGAGAACTATTGTTTTGATAATATAAAGATTATGCGGAATCTAATTTCTTTAATATTAGAAGAATTCTTCAATGGAAACAAATAATTCTAATGAAACAACAGGATTAAAACAAAACAAAAAGATTAATTATAATTAATACGATACTCTAACTAGTATTAGGGTTACAAAACTTGGAAGCTTATAACTACTTTATGAAGACTCGTTTTTTTTATACATATAAATCTATTACCTAGGACCTCCTATTATACACCTATGAAATCTCACTGGATTACAATATTTTTCCTAAGTTATCATGGATATCTAACAAATTAACTTATCCGTATCTTTTACAAAAATGTCTATACAATATCAATAAGCAATCTTTTTCTTTTTCTCTGAAGAGGTCTTTTTATCCTTTCAGCAGGTTGTAACATTTATACCAGCTAGCATTAACTTTCTACATCAACAGTAGTAACTGTTGTACAGCAGCACTAAATGTTGTTCAAGCATCATTAACTACTAGAAAGTTTTCTTCAATCATTCAGCAGTACTAAGTTACCCTAGCAGTACCTAACTTTACACTAGAGTACTAATCCTTACATAGCAGTAGTAATATTACACTAGAGTTAGTTGTAATTACATCTAGACAGTTCTAACTACTTGCATTATTTTTTATTAAGATTTCTAACAGTACTAATTTATTGCTTTGCCAGTATAGTAATACAAACCGTCAGCAGTAGTAACATCAAGAGGCTTTTTAATCCTAATAATCTTCCCTAAACTTTATATTTATCTCAAAATCATCAAGTTTTTCATTAAAGACTTCATAATCACAGGAGGATGCTTTCAAACACTTCATTAAAGTACATAGCCTTCCTTATAGCTGTTTCTTGGGACCAATCTAAAAAGCTCAAATGCCTTTTTACTACTTCCATAATCAACTTGGTGTTCACATCATTGAAATTTGCATGTAGTTTGTGCTTTGTAAGTGGATACAATCTTCTCAATAAAGATAATAAAGTATGGTCTGCATTGTCACACAATGAATCCACAAGAATCATAAAGCTTCCATTTTCAACACTTAACTATCCCTTGTTGATATTTTCATACATTATCTTTAATATGATGTTCAAAACATGGTCTTCAAATTAAGATGTAAGAAAGTATCCATGTAATTCACTGGCTCTGTCTTTTTAAATTTTGCTTTGACTATACTCCAAAGAACTTCCAAATCTTCTCTGTTAAAGTTTTTAAGCAATTTTTCCGAAAGTTAAAATACATATCTGAGAATTACATTGCTCTGATACCACTTGTTGATACACTTTCAATGGATCTTAAAATTCTAGATTGTGTAAGGTTTAGTTATGTAAGATAAATCCTACACAAACTATAGTAGAACAACCTTTGTGTTTGATAATACTAAAGATTATGTGGAATCTATTTCTTTAATATACGAAGAATTCTTCAATGAACAATAATTCTAATGAACACAAGATTAACAAACAAAATATTTAATATAATAAATACGAATACTCAAATGTATTGGTTACAAACCCTTGAAGCTATAACAACTTTTTGAATGATCAGTTTTTAATACCTAGAACTCTATACCCTAGGATCTCCTTTTTACACCAAGGAGTCCTAATGCGATTACTCAATAGTTTCCTTAAGTTTTCATGATCTTTCTAAACAAATAACTTATATGTATCTTTTACAAAAATATCTCATAACATATCACATAAGCAATCTTTATCTTTTCTTGAGCAGTCTTTATCCTTTCAGCAGTTGTAACTTTATTATACCAGTCAGGCCTTAAACTTTCAACACCAACAGTAGTAACTTTTGTTCCAGCAGCACTAACTGTGTACAAGCAGCATTAACTACTTAGAAAGTTTTCTTCAATCTTCACCAGCAGTACTAAGTTACACTAGCAGTACTAATTTACTCTAGCAGTACTAATATTCATTACTAACAGTAGTAACTAGCAGTAGTAATATAACCTTGGCAGTAGTAACTTTTACACTTTGCAGTAGTAACTAGCAGGTACTAACTACTTAGCTATTTTTCTTTAGATTACTATCAGCATAATTTATGCTCGCAGCAGTAACAAACATTAGCAGTAGTAACTCAAAAAGGCTTTTAATTCCCAACTGATATCCGTTCATTAGTCACCACACAATATGCAAAAAGGGGTTAGTTTGGCATTATAACTAGAGGTTGGGGCATATCACTAATAATCTTTACAATAAAACTATGAATATAAAGTAAGATTAGAGTTAGTAAACTTACTTGAAGATCTTTCTCTTTTTCTTCCCATCTCAAAATCCTAACCCATATGCTTTCCTAAAGAAAAAACAATCACCAAAATCACCAAAAAAAATTTAACATTAATTAAAATTTATTTGATCCCCCAAAACAACTACAATTTGATGCAAGAAAGGAAACTTTTTATATTAGATGAAAAGAGAGGTTGTCATGAAGCATGTGGAATGTGTGGGAAAATCTAATTAAAAAATGTAAGGAGGAAAATGATAATGGATGAACTGTAAATGCCCAAGACTATTTGTATTATGTAACTCCCTAAGGTTATTGCTCAATGAATGCTCTGTCACTCCATAATCCATTGATATGCAACCTGGGTCCTTTTTTTAGTTTGTATATTCGTTCAGTCTCATCATTAAGATTGCCCATTAAATGATGGGGCCGAATCTTATAGTATTTTTTTGAACAACGGATTTATTAGAAACTAGCAAGACGTAGAAAGATATTACAAGACAAGGTGTACAAGGATTTTTACAAAAGTACCCAATTTAGTTTTAGAATTACAAAGATTAGAACACCCAGAATTAAAAAAATATGAACCAAGTCATCAAAAAAAGAGTCATACCGGAATTCGTTAGCACCAAAACGGCAACTGATTCTTGAAGCGTCAAATTAATCCACCACTTCTCATAACAAAACCTTCTAAGATAATTTTATCAGCACGTAGAAAGCCAAGAGAGGAATTTTTTAAACCATGGAAGCCAATTCATAAGAGGCTATATCAATGTCCTCGAGCTCCCACATCGACATGATGTTGTTTGTTTTTTATAATTGTCTGAAATAAATTTAAATTGTCTGCTTTTTAAGTAGGGTAATTTCTTTTATATCCTTAAGAAAGGGCTTATAAATTACATCAATATCCTTTTCAAATTGATAATTACTTCAATTCTTTCCAATAATATTAAAATCCTTGTATGTCCAAAAACACATCTTTAGCATATGTTATGTAGATTTAAAATTAAAAACAAGTCTACATAAATTTTTATCTAACTTGTAAACATTACTTTTTATTTCTTTTTAATTAAAAAAACGATATGTTTTAAAATAGGTCTTTAGTTGCAAACATGAGAGTGCAATTGAAATCATTCATTCTTCAAAATTGATCGTTATATATCAATCTTCCTATCACTTTGAGGAATGATAAGTTTATTGGACATAAAACAACTGAATCTGAGTATTTTGAAAACAATGACGCCTATTAAAAGCTTACAAAGACCTTATCCCTATCACTGACAATGGCTTTAAAGGCGGGCCATGAACTTGTAGATATTTGTCAAGGATGTTGGGCTAGTTGGATTTGTGAAAAGGTGACTAAGGGGATGAACATGTGCATTATTTACTTTGCCTATCACCAACCCATTAATCATTGTCTCCCTTGAGATATGGCAAAGACTTAATGAAGTCATTCGGGAACATTCTTTCCACACATTCTTTAGTATAGGCATATGGTTGTAACAATTCTGGATAAGAGCTAATATAATTGTTCCTTTGGCACACATCACATAGGTTGATTTGATGTTTTCACCTCTTCCGAGACCCTTCCAATAAAAGGTAAACATAAATCCTTTTTAAAGTTTCTTGTACCCTGACTGCACACCATACCGAGCTTTGAAATAGGTAATAAGCTTTAGTCTCAACCGTTCGTCAGTGCCCTACTACAGTTTACCCTTTACCTTAACTCATTTTTAGACCAAGTGCACTTAGAATCATGAGAGGACCCCTTATGGAGACTCATAACAACTTTTAGCTTAGAGTCAGTGGACCAAGTAGTTTTCACAACCTCAATCAACTTATTGGTATCAGTGGAAATCAACATTTAACATAATTGACCTTGTTGTTGCATCCTAGATAAAGCATCATCCACTATATTTTCTTTGCTCCTTTTGTATTCAATATCATAATCAAATCATAGCAACTTAGGCAACCACTTGGACTAAAAGGGTGTTGTGATCCTTTGGTCCAACACTTATTTAAGACTAAAGTGGCCGGTCTTTTTCTTAAAACGTATGTCCAAAAGGTATCTTCTCCACTTTTGTAATGCTAAAACTACTGTTAAAAATTCTTTTTCATAAGCAGACAAGTATATGTTTAGTGGGCGCGTACTCAAATAAGCAATTGGATGGCCCCTTTGTTGCAGAATTGCTCCAACCTCATAACCTGAAGCATTTGTCTTAATTATGAATTCTTCCTCAAAATTTGGCAAGGCTAAGACTGGAGACTGCACCATGGCTTGTTCCAACTCCTTGAAGGTTAATGTAGCTTGTTCAAGCCACTGAAATGCACTTTTCTTTAACAAACTAGTCAAGGGTTAAGCAATGACATCATATCCCTTCATGAACTTACTGTAATATCTAGTGAGTCCCAAGAATCCTATTAGTTTCTTCACACTGGTTGGAATTGGCCAAACTAAACTAGAAATTCAAGAACAATAATAGATTCTCAAGTGGTAGTTATATTAGTCAGACGATTGAACAATCAAGAGAATTACGAAGAAAGATGGTTAAAGAGTTTCCAAATCATGAATTGAGAAATGAGAAGATAATATAGTATTTACAAACTACCATTTTGGGCACAAAGTTAGTTAGGGATTTGGGTGGTGTGTGTCATTCGTGCACCTCACGTGTCTAGCTTTTTACAAGTATGCAACGTGCCCCTCAGTGCCAAACCTTCCAGCCCATAATTAATGACTAGGATATGAGACTGCATTAGTGTTTGTTTTATGTTACTGTATGCAATGCCTGTTGTTTCATCCAAGGTTTGCACTTTCATCCTGTTTCTTTCGTTTTTTGGGTTTTCTAGTGGAGATTATGGTTATTATTGAAAGTATGGTTGGGTATGATGGTTTATGTTCTTTGTTATTAAAAATCTTTTTTTTAAGTTTTGTAATTTTTTTAGTGTTTTAATGGGTTCACTTCTTTTAATCATCTTGTTGATAAAATGGATATCATTTGTTTGTTATTTAGTTGCGGTGCTTAGTTATATATTGCTATGAAACTATATGCGTGAGCTGTGTGCTCGAGCCGTCTCGTGGTTTGTCGGTGGCCTAGGCGATTTATTTGCAGTTAAAACAAAAACAACATTGAGGCCCATTTACACTTAGAGAAGTTGCATATAAACTTCAATTATATCACTGATATATGTTTAAGTTTATACGTATTTATATGTAAAACTAATAAAATGTGGCCCTTTTTAAGTGGAGGCCCTGTGCGACTGCACCTCTTGCACACCCATCCGAGACCCCTCTGCGTGTGTGTATAATCTACATATCTGAAACAAAGTAAAAAAAAAGTCACGTCTTTCTAGCTACAATATTCTTTTAATACCAGCTCCGTTTAATCGAAAAAAGTGAAACCAAAATAACTAGGTTCAGTGATTTACCAAACTTTGCAGCTCATAAAAACACTAAAATCACGTGCACGCTAACATTCATATTGAACGTTGTGTTATATATTTGAGTTTGAGGGTGACCATGGCTGCAACTTGTGGCACTTCTATCCCTAGAAAAGCAATTATGGTTTAATGCTAAATTTGAAAATGAACTTGTTAGTTTAAAATTAGTAAATCTGTTTTGCATCTTATTGCCAATTAATGAACATGCGTGCAAACACGTTCATTCTAAACAAAGAAAAAGTCGTTGTGTTCAAGTACTAATGAGAAGTGGTTAATCATAAACAACAAGGTAAAAGTTAAAAAACACAAATAACAACCAGTTTAATAATAGCGTGAGACGTGGCGTGATCATGGTCAAGCCTCACACCTTTAAGAGTCATGGCTGAAGTCATGACGTTTTTTTAAGACGTGACCTTAAAGCGGCCACAACAATATAAAATAAGGTAAATACACCGTTCGTCCCTATGTAAGGCTCGATTGCGGGATTTTCAGTCCTATATAAAACGGGGGGTCGATGTCTGTTAGTTTTTTTTGTCACTGATGTTACCCGTTTGGTCCCTTGAAGCCCGTTTATACGTAACAGGTGTTAGTTTGACTTTTCAACGATGGGCAGTTTAGTAAATTCAAAATTTTGTTATTATTTCACCGTTGGTTAACTTTATAATTTTTTTTTCGTTTTTTTTTGTTTTTTTTTCCAACGAGGTTGTGTGTTTTTCAGTTGCTATTTATTGTCCTTTAGCGCTTGCACGATTGCCCCTGACTCGTTTTGGTGTATTATAAATGATGCTTTTGTAAAGTATAAGACCACAAGTATAAACGGCTTGTTGTGCGTGGGGTTTGGAAAAGGTGATTATGAAACCTATGACTAATCAGAATCCATGTCGTCGTTCTCTATGGTTAGGACTAACTTGTAAGTATGATCCTGATCGAAAAAATATGATAACAAATCATTTTGTTTGTTATTTACATATCCTTTTTGGACTCTTTTAGAGTCTAACCTGTGTAACTTCTCAGGTGGTATATCCACCAATGTGTCAAAGGGTCATGTTCTGATTATCTAGGGTTGTTGATAGGTACGTAATGAGCTTAAAGTAATCATTGCATGGTTGAAGAAAAGCGATGTAAGTTGTGAATTTGCTACATCACCAGTGGGTTGTTTTTGGGTTTTATGTGTTACTGTACAATGTGAATGGTTAGGGGCAGTTTGCTTTTTTGTAGATGTTCTTAGTAGGTATCGGTTATGTGGTTAAATGTGGTTTTGTGTTGGTTGATGTGAAATGAAATATAATGCGGTTGTTGTCATTTATTGATTGGATGAATGCGTCTAATTTGTCTTTGATTTATAAGTCTTGTATGATTTAATGAAAGTCAATTGGGTACAAGTATGCTTTAGCAAAAGTCAAAAATAATTGTAATCATTTGGCATTACGAACATCAACTGATATGGATAATTTTACACTTGATAGACTAGATAAACCCCAACTAAAGTAATTCATAACAAACATAAACGAAGCCACTACCCCAAACTCTATGGCAGTTAACTTTTGAAAGAAAGCATTCTTTTGACTTTTCTTCGATTCTTCCATTAAAGAAGATGAAGATATTCTTGAAATGGTTTTCTAATTTTGAGTTTGTTTTGTTTTAGAAAAAAAAGAAGTCCTGACTTTATGACCGTTGCCCGTTGATAATAGTTTGAAGTGGTTTTGTTAGTGTTTTTTTACTTACACCGTTGGTCCCTCAATGCGTTCTATTGGCTTTCCATTTCCCACCAAATACAGAATAATTACTTGCACGCTTGGTCCTTGTAATAAGTGCATGATGTGATGTCACAGTTTAGCCGCATTTAACATTTACCATTCAATGAAGTAATTGCTTTGTGTAATCAATTAATCTCCATATATTCACTCATATATAAATCCAGTTCGCATATCTCCCTTCAAATCTAAAACACACACATACATACCTTAACTTCCTAAACCTTTTCACTTTCCTAACCCTCCCCCTCTCCCTTCCCCTATTTTTCATAATTACCGTACTCGTGGATTTGTCATTAGGGAACTCTGCAGACACAAAAGGAAGCTTAGCAAGCAAATGAATTTATAACTTAACGAATTGGCAGAAGGAAGTTGCTTGCAAGTGTAATTAATGGGCGTGCGGATTTTAGAAGAGCTGAACGTTTGCCGGGAAAGTTTGGTGGCCTAATAAGACGAGGGCGCACCAAGCGTATTCAGAAGGCTGTGTTTTTGGTTGAGGTGATGAGTGAGGAAGGAATTGCTCCTTTAGTTCCTCCATAAGGAGGTTGATTTTTGTTGAAACTCTGTAAACGGAGATGACGGTTGTGGGTTGTTCTTTTTGGCTTTTAGTTTATATAGCGTTAAATGTTTGTTTCTTTCAGTTTTTTCATCAATGTATGATTGCAAGTTTTGTTTGTTAATCATTAAATCATTTCACTATAATGTCTTGTTGGAATTGTAGTTGTTTTGTGGGTACGTTATAATGTTCATCCCAGGAGTGACACACATTTACCCGTTTTGTCTAAACCAAAGACACTGTAATTCTTTCAACTCGCTAGTTCACCACTAATTATTCTGACCATTACGATGTGTGACCACTACTCTGTTTGACCAACGATTGTCACATTTTGACACCAAGATAACAATGGATCATGGGATACTTCATACAATTGATTAGACAAAATTAACCCTAAATAATTCATTCATAACAAACATAAACGAAAGCCTAAAAACCCCTAAAACACTATTGTAGTTGACTTCCAAAGAAAACATTTTTTTTAATTTTTTTCAATTTCTTTCCTTATGAGTTGCTGCATTGTCCTGCTCCTATCAACAAATCAACCTTGAAGAACTGCAAGTTCTTCTCGGCTTGTTAATTCATTTTCTAGTTCTTCTCTTTGCGAGGGATTAAGAAGCAGATGCATCTCATATAATTGAGTTTTGTACCATTTATTCTCTAACTCCGGATCATTCCAATACCATCTTTTACAGTGCTTGATTCCTTTTTCTGAAAATAAGAGAATTTATGAATTAGCTAATAAAATAAGATCTGGAAATTGCAATGGTTAACCTATTTGTATAGGGCAAAACCAAAATTGTCTAGCAGGGTTGTCATGTGTCAAAGAGGTGAGTGTATCAACTGAAAAGCCCACATTTTCACTATATGGACCAAGGCATAAGATGAAGAAGACATTCTTTGAACGGGTTTTCTAAATTTTGCCTTGGTTTGTGTTTTTGTCAAGTATTAAAAAACGTGGAGACTGTTTTCACCCGTGGTGTTAACCCATTCGTTTCTATTTATTGTAACTTACATCGTTGTTCCCTCAATGCTCTATTGGTCTTCCATTTCCCTCCAAAATACATAGTAAATGTTCCACACGTATCTTGCACGCTTGGTCTTGAAAAACATTTTAGTGCCTATAACATTAAACTTTCCAGTGTAATAATGGCATTCTCGACTCTACGGTTTTGTGTGTTATTAATTCACAAGTTCCTTCACTTATATTTAAAATACACATCACATTCTGTTCCTTCTATCCATATTACACACATACATTTCTTACTTATAAACACCTTTCACTACTAAAACTAAACTTTTTTAATGGGTGATGACAATGGGGTTGTGAAATTTGGCACAACTAGGCTCTTAGCAAAATTCAGATATTGCATAAAGATAACTGCTTGGTCTTATTGCGACTGGAAGAAGACGTCAGCAGGGAGGTTCAGCTCGCAACAGTACCTCAACAATTAACGAGGCAGTTGTTGACATTTAGGATGGAAAAGGCTTCGTTTATAGGATGAGCTTGAACAATGTTTGCCAACAAATGTTTGATGGCATTATAAGGACAAGGAAGGTAACACAAGGGCCTATGCAGAAGGATGGTATGATAAGGGCGTGGAGATTAGTTCGGAAGCTTTCCAGTTGCACCATAGACCATGAAAGGGCTTTGACTTTTTATAAGTCACTTTAATTCAACGGTCGGCGTGAGGGGATATCTTTTTTGTTATGGTTATTTTATGTTTAAATGTGTTTTTTTGATGAATGTTATGATTCAACGATTTCAGATATTAATGAATGAATCTTTCTTCTATATGTGTTGTTGTATGTAGGATGTTTTTGTGTATAAATTACACTGTTTGACCACTACTCTGTTTGAGCAAAGGTTGTTACCTTAGAGACAAAATAACGGTTCAAGTTGATAGTTGATCAAACATACACTTATCTCATGAACAAAAAATTACAGCAAATACATACAAGGGTAATTTAAGATGCAAAACATTAGTAATAACAGATAACACATAAACAACCCATTAATTGCATTGACATTCGTCTTCGGTAAATGCATCACCCATCTATTCAACATACACCCTTTTTCTCTTTAGTGGTCTACCTTTGTTAATAGTTCATTAGATCACTGGGTTTGCAATCTTTTAACAAACCAGGAAAAATTCAAGGTTACCTTTCTTAACAACATGGTTTGGAACCTGTTCACCGTAGCACCATCATCAATCTCATCAGGCACATTAGCATCCATCTCTTGTTCTACCGCTTCACTAGGCATGTCTACAAAATCACCAATTTGTCTTCCTTGTAGATCTTTCTTTTCTCCTCGGTCCGTTTATTTTGTTGTTTTGGTTTTTTCTGTGGTTAATTTTTTTTTCTTTTTTTTTTTGTTTTGTTTTTGGTTTGTCTGTTTTTGTATTTTTTGTCTTTTGTATTGTTTTTTTTTTTGGGTGTTTTTTTTGATTTTTTTTTTTTTTTTTTGTATTATTATGGTGTTTTTTTTTTGTTTTTTTATTTTTTTTTTTTGTTTTTTTTTGTTTGTTATTTGTTTTATTTTTTTTTTTTTTGTTGTTTTGTTTTTTGTCTATTTGTTTACTTATTTTTTTGTTACCCCTTGTTGAGAGAGATCAACATAGGAAGACAAATTGGTGGATTTTGTAGACCTGCATAGTTGAAGCGGTAGAACAAGTGATGGATCGTACTGTGCCTGTTGAGGATTGATGGTGCTAAGGGTGAACAGGTTCCAAACCATGTTGTTAAGAAAGGAAACCTTGAATTTTTGGTTTTTAAAGAGATTGCAAACCCCAGTGTTAATGAACTTAGTGGACAAAGGTAGACACAAAGATAAAATGGTGTATGTGAATAGATGTGGTGATGCATTTACCAAAGACGATGTCAATGAAAATAATGGGTTGTTTATGTGCTAATCTGTTATTACTATGTTTTGCATCTTAAATTACCCTTGTATGGTATTTTGTTTGTAATTTTTATTTTTGTTTAGGTATGTGTTATGTTTTGGATTCCAACTTATGCAACTAATCCGTTATTTTGTCTTTAAGGTAACAACCTTTGCTCAAACAGAGTAGTGGTCAAACAGTGTAATTTATATACAAAACATCTACAATAACAACAACACATTATAGTGAAACGATTCATTCATTAATATCTGAAACTTTGAATCATACATTCATCAAAAAAACACTTTTAACATAAAATAACCATAGCAAAAAGATTAAACCTCACGCGACGTTGATTATAGAGATTATAAAAAAGTCAAGCCCTTTATGGCCTGATGGTGCATGTAAAGCTGTGAACTAATCTCTCCATCGGCCCTTAATATACCATCCTTTGCAGGCCCTTGTGTTCTTCCTTGTCTCTACTATGCCATCAATTTGTTGGCACATGGTTCAAGCCTCTCCTATAAACGAATGCCTTTCATCTATAATGTCAAGAAACTGCCTCGTTAAATTGTTGAGTTCAGTTGCGAGCTGAACCTCCCTCTGCATCTTCCAGTCGAAATAGACAAGCAGTTGATCTTTAAGCAGGTCTGAATTTGCTAAGAGCCTGAGTTGTGCCAAATTCACAAACCCATTGTCATCAGCCATTAAAAAAGTTTAGTTTTAGTAGTGAAAGGTGTTTAGTAAGTTAAGAAATGTATGTGTGTATTTTGGATATGAAGGAACAAATGTGATGTGTATTTAAATATAAGTGAAGGTACATGGTGATTAATAGACTACACAAACGAAGAGTCGAGAATGCCATTATTACACTGGGAAGGTATATGTTATAGGCGGCTAAAATGTTTTTCAAGGACCAAGCGTGCAAGAAACGTGTGGAACATTTACTTGTTTTTTGGAGGGAAATGAAGACCAATAGAGCATTGAGGGAACAACGATGTAAGTTACAATAAATAGAAACGAATGGGTAACACAACGGGTATAAAGTCTCCACGTTTTTTACTGGACAAAAACACAAACAAAGGCAAAATTAGAAAACCGTTTCAAGAATGTCTTCTTCATCCTTATGCCTTGGGTCCTATATATGTAAATGTGGGCTCTTCGTTGATGGCACGCACTTTGGACAATGACAACCTGCTAGACAATTGGTGTTTGCCCTAACAAATATGTAAGCCGTTGCATTTTCTAGATCTTATTTTGTTAGCTAATCATAAATTCTCTTATTTTAAAAAAAAGAATCAAGCACTGTAAAAGATGGTATTGGAATGTCCGGAGCTAGAGAATAATGGTACAGAAAACTCAATTATACTGAAATGGCATCTGCCTTCTTAATCCCTCGCATAGAGAAGAACCAGAAAATGAATTAACAAGCCGAGAAGAACTTTGCAGTTCTTCAGTTGAGTTTGTTATATGGAAGGTCAAATGCAGCAACTCATGGAAGAATTGAAGAAAAGTAAAAAAAATGCTTTCTTTTGGAAGTCAACTGCGATATGTGTTTGGGGTTGTGGCTTCGTTTATGTTTGTTATGAATTAATTATTTTGGGTTTATTTAGTCTAATCAATTGTATGCGTTATCCTTGATAGTTGTTTTTCTTGTGTCAAATTGGTGGTTCGTTGGTCATTACAGAGTAGTGGTCTAAACATTGGATTGGTCAAATAGAATAGTGGTGAAATAGCGTATTGTAGAATTACTGGTCTTTGGTTTAGACAAAACGGGGTAATGTGTGTCACTTCAGGGATGAACAATTATAAACGTACCCACAAAACAACTACAATACCAAACAAGACATTATAATGAAATGATTTAATGATTAAAACAAACAAAAGTTGCAATCATATTTAATGAAAAAAACTTAAAGAAACAAAATTTAAAAATCGCTATTATAAACTTAAAAGCAAAAATGAAACAACCCACACAGCAGTCCATCTCGTTTACAGAGTTCTACAAAAATCAACCTCCTTATGGAGGGACCTGAAGGTGCAATTCCTTCTTCAGCTCAATCACCTCAACCAAAACAGCCTTCTGAATACGCTTGAGGTGCTCCCTCGTCTTATAGGCCACCAAATTTCCCGGCAAACGTTCAAGCTCTTCTATTATCGCACGCCTATATTGTACAACTTGCAAGCAATGCCTCTCTCGTTAAGTTGAAAAGTTTCTTTTGCTTTGCTGAGCTTCCTTTGTGTCTGCATGGTTCCACTAGATGAACAAATCCACGGGTAGCGGTAAATTTGAAAAAATAGGGGAAGGGAGAGGGGGAGGGTTAGGAAAGTGAAAAGGTTTAGGAAGTTAAGGTATGTATGTGTGTGTTTTAGATTTGAAGGGAGATATGCGAACTGGATTTATATATGAGTGAATATATGGAGATTAATTGATTACACAAAGCAATTACTTCATTGGAATGGTAAATGTTAAATGCGGCTAAACTGTGACATCACATCATGCACTTATTACAAGGACCAAGCGTGCAAGTAATTATTCTGTATTTGGTGGGAAATGGAAAGCCAATAGAACGCATTGAGGGACCAACGGTGTAAGTAAAAAAAACACTAACAAAACCACTTCAAACTATTATCAACGGGCAACGGTCATAAAGTCAGGACTTCTTTTTTTTCTTAAAAAACAGAAACAAACTCAAAATTAGAAAACCATTTCAAGAATATCTTCATCTTCTTTAATGGAAGAATCGAAGAAAAGTCAAAAGAATGCTTTCTTTCAAAAGTTAACTGCCATAGTGTTTGGGGTAGTGGCTTCGTTTATGTTTGTTATGAATTACTTTAGTTGGGGTTTATCTAGTCTAATCAATTGTATGAATTATCCATGATCAGTTGTTGTTCTTAATGCCAAATGGTTATACAGATTATTTGACTTTTGCTAAATCATACCAGTGACCCAATTGACTTTCACTAAATCATACATGTAGACTTTATAAATCAAACAAATTAACGCATTCATCCACAATAATATGACTAACAACCGAATATATTCATTTCATCAACCAACACAAAACCACATTTAACACTTAACGATTACCTACTAAGAACATCTAGCAAAAAAGCAACTGCCCTAAACATTCACATTGTACAGTAAACATAAAACCCAAAAACAACCCAGCTGGTGATGAGAAATTTCAGCAACTTACATCGCTTTTCTTCAACCCTGGACAATTGATTTTTTTAAGTCATTACGTGACTCAAAACAACCCTAGGATATCTGAACACCTTTGACACATTGGTGGTTATACCACTGAGGGAGTTGACACGGTTAGACTCTGAAAAAGAGTCGAAAAAGGATGTGTAATAAACAAAACACAATGATTTGTTTATATTTTTCGATGGATCATACTTACAAGTGTGTCTACCATTAGAAACGACGACATGGTTCTGATTAGTCATAGGTGTTCATAATCACAGCTTCCAAAACCACACGCACAACACGCCGTTTTATTGATTGTGTGTCTTATATTTACAAAGGCATTCATTTATAATACACAAAAACGAGTCAGGGACAAATGGTGCAAGCGCTAAAGGACAAAAAAATAGCAACAGTAAAACACCCGTTGGAAAAAACAAAAAAACGAAAAAAAAATTAGTAAGGGACCAACGGTGAAATAATGACAAAAATTTGAATTTACTAAACTGCCCATCGTTGAAAAGTCAAATCTAACACCGTTACGTTAACGGGGCTCAAGGGGACCAAACGGGTCATCAACAAGTGACAAAAAAGAACCTATCCGATCGACCCCCCGTTATCTAGGGTTGAATCGCAAATCGGCATAACATAGGACGAACGGATGTAATTTACCATATTTTATATTTTGTGCGCTTTAAGTCACGTTTAAAAAACGTCATGATCGCATGGAACTCTTAAAGGTGTGTGCTTACCATGTGTACGCCAGTCTCACGCTATTATTAACTGGTGTTATTGTTTTTTTTAACTTACCTTGGGTTGTTATTGATTAGACCATTTCTTTTTTATTGTACATGGACACAACGGCTTTTTCTTTGTGAGAATGATGTGTTTCTGCACGCATGTTCATTAAATTGGCAATAAGATGCAAAACACGATTTATAAATTTAAATAACAAGTCATTTTCAAATTTAGCATTAAACCATAATTGCTTTTCTAGGGATAGAAGTGCCACAAGTTGCAGCCATGGTCACCCTCAAACTCAAATATATAACACAACGTTCAATATGAATGTTAGCGTGCACGTGATTTTGTGTTTCTTTATTAGTTGCAAAGTTTGGTAAATCATTGAACCTAGTTATTTGGTTCACTTTTTGATAAACGGAGCTGGTATTAAAAGAATATTGTAGCTAGAAAGACGTGACTTTTTTTTTACTTGTTTCAGATATGTAGATTATACACACACGCGAGGGGTCTCGGAGGGGTGTGCAAGAGGTGCAGTCGCACAGGGCCTCCACTTTAAAAGGGCCACATTTTATTAGTTTTGCATATAAATACGTATAAACTTAAACATATATCAGTGATATAATTGAAGTTTATATGCAACTTCTCTAGTGTAATGGGGCCTCATTGTTGTTTTTTTTTAACGGCAAATTACATGCCTGGGCCACGGAAAACAGAGGACGGCTTGTCAACACGCAATATATTTTATAGGCAATATTAACTAAGCACCGCAACTAAATACACAAACAAATGATATCCATTTTATTCAACAAGATGATAAAGAAGTGAACCCATTAAAACACTAAAAAAAATTACAAAACTTAAAAAATAATACAAAAGTACATAAACCACATACCAACCATACGTATTCAAATAATACCATAATCTCAAGCTAGAAAACCCTTAAAACGAAATAACATGAATGAAAAGTGCAAACCATGGATGAAACAAACAGGCAGTGCATACATGTACATAAATCAAACACTAATGCAGGCTCATATCCTAGTCATTATGTTATGGGCAGGGAAGGGTTTGGCCGTGAAGGGGCAACGTGATAGTTGTAAGCTTAGACACGTGAGGTGCACATGACACACTCCACCCAAATCCCTAACTAACTTTGGTGCCCAAAAGTGGTAGTTTAAATACTATATTAGTCGTTCTCATTTCTCATTCATGATTTGTAAACTCTTTACCTTCTTTCTGTAATTCTCTTGATTGTTCAATCGTCTGACTAATATAACTACCACTTGAGAATCTATTATTGTTCTTGAATTTCTAGTTTAGTTTGGCCAATTCCAACCAGTGTGAAGCAACTAATAGGATTCTTGGGACTCACTGGATATTACAGGAAGTTCATGAAGGGATATGATGTCATTGCTTAACCCTTGACTAGTTTGTTAAAGAAAAGTGCATTTCAGTGGCTTGAACAAGCTACATTAACCTTCAAGGAGTTGGAACAAGCCATGGTGCAGTCTCCAGTCTTAGCCTTTGCAAATGTTGAGGAAGAGGGATTCATAATTAGACAATGCTTTTCTGGTTATGAGGTTGGAGCAATCCGAATAAGTTGGCTTAGTAAAACGAGCATGTATTCTCTCCCCGAAAACAGTTTATGGAAACCATTAGAAAAGAAAAGGGCGGGGCTATGAAGTCACCGAGAAGAAATGAAGTATCGAACGAGAAATTCAACAAGGAGAGAACGGCGATAACGTCTCACCCGCGACCTATAATAATGGTGCGCATATAAGAGTATATATAAATTATAAGCAAATGCATAATTTGCATAAGTATATGAAAGTATATATATCGACATGTATGTAATCTTATACCATAGAATCCATGTGTGCGCCTCAACTTACTTATTTATGCCCACTTAAATATTTCGTCTTAAGTTTAACTTCATCTTAACCCATTCCGACTAATATGTAATTTTAATAAAAATTACCCATTTTGACTCATTATAAAGATTGAGACATTTAGATGTGAACGAAAGTGAAAGACTAACTTATTAGTTGCAAATTCAGTTCTAGTTAATACTCCCTCTGTCCCTAAATAAGTGTCCACTATTGACTTTTAGAGTCTTTTTCCATCAACTTTGACCTTAAATTATTTTGTTTATGTTATATAATACTTAATGAAAACTATATCAATGAAAATACATTTAAAACCTAATTTATTTATATATTTTGCATCAAGTATTATATAATACAAAAAGAAATAATTAATGTCAAAGTTGCTAAAGTATGACTTCAAAAGTCAATAGTGGACACTTATTTAGGGACGGATGAAGTATATTTTACGCCTAATCATTTGCTAAAGCACTAATTGATTAATCTTAAAAATTTTGCCGTGTTGACTTTTTATTATATATTTCCTTAAATCTGACCCGTCCAAAATGACCCGCTAAATCACATTTTCATGACTCGGACGTTGAAGCAATTTGATGTAAAATGATGTTTCAGACAACTTTTTAGTTTTAGCCGAGACCCAAAACCCAACAAAAAATGACCAAAATACCCCTGTAAGTTTCTGCAGAAAATTAACTTCTTTTTTACAAAAACGCAGAATTTCTTTTAAGTTTTTGACCCGTCATTAAGCATTTTTAGACTTAGTTAGCCTCGCGTAAAAGTAAAATGGAATTCCGAACAACTTTGATGTTTTACCCGAGACCCGAAACTCAACAGAAAATGACAAAAATGCCCTTATATCAGATCTGATGCAAACAATCATGGGAAAAACTTAATATGGATCCTAATAACAATCATGGACCGCCTCCTGCGGGTCCTATTCCTCAAAATCTGGCTCCCGATCTTTGAACGATGGAGGAGCTATGTCAGCCGACTATGCTTGGTCGGGGTGGTCCGATCGCCCCTATGACCATGCAGGCTACGGATTTCGGACTTAAGAATAATATGATTCAACAAGGCTAACAGAGTTGTAAATACCATGGTTTACCTGAGATGATGCTAATAAGCATATTGACAAATTCTTGACCGTCACTCAAAATATAAAGCAAAATGGAGTCCCGCATGACTTTCTGCGCTTATGTCTCTTTCCTTATTCTTTGACGCATCATGCCACCGCTTGGTTTGATCGTCTATCAAAGAATTCTATTCATAGCTGGGAGGAGATGGTTACTGAATTTCTATCTAAATACGTTCCTCCCTTAATGGTTACAAAATTAAGAAATGATATCAGTAACTTTCGACAGCTTCCTGACGAATCTTTATTCGATGCTTGGGAACGTTACAAGTTGTCGATTGACCGGTGTCCTAATCATAATATGTTACCCGTCACTCAACTCAATACATTCTATACCGGGTTAACTTTGAGACACCGGGATACAATCAACGCTGTTGCTGGAGGTACCTTTATGAAAAGGTGACCTGAAGAGTGTTATGATTTAATCGAAAATATGACCGCTCACCACAATGACTGGGATACTTCAGCTCAAAAGGGCGAGTCATCTAGATCGATCACTTCTTCATCTCCTGAGATAGAAGCTCTTACTCACTAAATTGCCGAAATGAACAAAATTTTTCTAAGAATGAGCCAGTCCAATCAGCATGTTAATGTTGTTAATCCAAGTTGCAAGACTTGTGGTGGTCCACATCATTATTTTGAGTGTCAAGCCACCGCTGGCTTCACTCAAGGGGACGTATATGCTGCTACGGGAAACGATAATATAGGAGGTAACTCTTACCAACCTCAAAGAAACCGTAATCTCTTAAGCTATCGTTCTAACAATTATCTTGGGCCACCCAGTTTCAATCAAGCAAATAATTCCAATCAGAATAACCAAAACTTTCATGACATGAATGTTGGGATTAAAAGCCTCTTGATGTTGTTTGGAAGTTACTACTGCTAAGTTGAAGTTAAGACTGTTAAGGTATTAGTTATTGCTGCTAAGTATAAATTAGTGTTGTTAGTAATCTTAATGAAAAATATGCTAAGTAGTTAGTACTGCTAGTGTAAGTTACTACTGCTAGTGTAAGTTACTACTGCTAGTGTATATTAGTACTACTAGTTACTACTGCTAGTATATGTTACTACTGCTAGTGTAACTTAGTACTGCTAATGAAGATTGAAGAAAACTTTCTAAGTAGTTAATGCTGCTTGTAGACAGTTAGTACTGGTGGTACAAAAGTTACTATTTGTTGGTGTAAAAGTTACAACTGCTTAAAGATTACAACTGCTGGAAGAGTTTATGATGACAGAAAAGAGATCAAAGACTTATCAGAGAAAAGATAAAAATTTCTTATGTGATAAGTATGAGATATTTTTGTAAAAGATACGTATAAGTTATTTGTTTAGAAGATCATGATAACTTAGGAAAATATTGTAAGCCGGTTAGGACTCCTTGGTGTATAAAAGAAGGTCCTAGGGCATAGAGTTAGATATCTAGAAATCTTTTGATATCAATTAGCTTTAAGGTTTGGTAACCCTAATACTATTAAGAGTGTTCGTATTATATTAAGGCTGAAAGTTTGGTAAACCGTTTGTTATTAATCTTATTCATTATTGTTTTATTTAAATTCTTCTTAGTATCATTGACTAGATTCCGCATAGTCTTTGATATTCACAATCAAAGTTTCTATCATAGTTGTTTTGAATTTATTCAATACAACTTAGCCTTATACAAGCTAAGCAAGATCTATTCTATTGGGATCAACATCACTGCAAGTCGACCAGATATTGCATTTGCAACATTTGTATGTGCACGTTATCAGGCACGCCCAACTGAGAAACACTTCAAAGAGGTCAAAAGGATCTTTCGGTACCTCCGACAATCCATTAATAAGGGATTGTGGTACACGAAGGATTCTGGATTTGAGCTAATTGCGTATTCAAATGCAGATTTAGCAGGGTACCTTGATGATTATAAAAGCACATTAATATGTGCTTAATTACACATATTTTATACCTAATAAAACGAGCCTAAATGACCAAAAATAAACAAAAACTGCCAAATATATGTTTGTTTTGCATTTGTATTGTGCAAGAAACGGATATTCAAGAAAAGGACAAAAACAAAGCTAAAAAAACAAAACCGAGCATGGAATGGAAATGTGTGAAAAGACGAAGCCAAAAAGTTAACCAAGTCAAAAACTCAACAGAAAAGTCAAACAGTCAAAGTCAGAGTCAACTCCGAGAAGCTGAATCAGAAAAGAATATAACTTGAGGGACTGAAATTGCCAAATCCTAAAGTTATATTACTAAGGAAAACAAAGACAAGGACTGATTTTGCTATATTTTGAAAATACAACTTTAGGGGGCAAATCTGCCAAACCCCTAAAGTTGTAATGAGAAAGGACTAACTTTGCAAAATAGATATATAGGTTGAGGGGCTAAAACTGCCAACGCCTTAAACCTGTATTATTAACAAGGATGAATTTTGCAAGAATGAGTTGATGGTTGAGGGACTAATTCTGCCATTTACCCAAATACTTTCCCTTGACCCAGTCAAACCCAACCTGTTACCCTCTCAATCACCATTCCCGCCATTTTTAAACCCACCACAAGTCACATGCCAATCTCCCACCTTTTACCCTGCAACCCCATCAAAACCCCATGGTTAAACATCCCTCTCCCTCTCCACTATCACCCCAACCCAAGGAAAAATGCCAAGTTGGCAATCCTCACCCTTTTCAAAAGATTTCGATGGTTGAGATTGTTCCAAAAGAAGTACAAGTGAATTTGAAGGCTGAGATTGCTTTTGTTATTCATCTCACACAATTAACACAACCTCTGGAAGCCCTCACAAAGAAAAAACAACACAAAGACCAAGCTTATGAAGAATTCGGCTATAAATAAGACACTTTTGTAAGCCTAAAGAGCATCTTAGCTTATTCTTAGTGTAATTGTAATTTATTTAAGTCAATTTAGCTTATTACTACTTTCTTTTCAGTATTGTACTCTTTTCAAAAGTTTAATGAAAATTTGAGGTATTTAAGTAAATTTCAATCTTTAAATTCTAAGTGTTAATCTGTTAAAATGTGTTAAAGTGTGTTCAAAAAGCTTTCACTTAAGCTTATTTATAAGCTGTTTTCATTCAGTAAACTAAGAAAGCTAATTAGTTAAGAAAAACAAATCAAAAAAATCCACCAAAAAAAAGTACCACAGCTTATAATTTGGATGATAAGCCAGAAATGGATGGGCTTATGGACACTACCAGCTTATCATTGATAAGCTGGAGCTTGTAGACAAAGCTTTTTAAAGCTTAATTGCCCTTGTTTAGAGCAAAGGGCTTTGTAAGTCCTTTTTCTTTCATTTTAAGCCTATTTTTATGCATCTGCTTATTTATAGCTTATTGGTGCTTATTGCTTATTTGAGTATGCTTATTCATGCTTAATTTTTATGTATAAGCTTCTGTCTTTGATACCCATAACTTAATTTGCCCTTAATCAACCTAAAAAGCCAAATTCAGAAATTAAGGGGGTGTTTGGGACAAGGGTTAAAATGGGTCAAATGGGGTTATGGCATGGGTTGGTCAATCAAGTCAGTTTGTAGTAGCTTAATTTAGGTCTATCAAGCAGTTTAAATTAGTTTTTATAAGAAAAATCCAAAAAACCAAGTCCATATTAGTGATGCTTTGAATCTGTTGGTATTTAGCTTTTTAGATTAGCTTATTTTTGAATCATAGCTTAAAGTGTGTATTAAGCTTTGTTTGCATGTTAATTTCAAGTGTTTAAATGCATTGAGTAAGTAGTTTTATAGGCTGCATTTGTAGTTTAAGACTTAGCCAAAAATCTGCATAAGTAGTTAAAAAATGAATTTTGAGCTTTTTCATTAGCTTATTCTGGCTTATCCAGAGTTTCAAAATGCTTTTTGAGTCTTGATTATTGGTCTATGAGCTTAATACTTAATCTGTTTTTGCTTTTTTTTGGACTAGGATACCATTTGCCAGCTTATTTTTAAGCCCAAAAAGCCACCCAAGGGCTGTTTTGTAGAATTTTTTTTACCCATTTTGGGAAAATGGCTTATTTGAGTTTATTTGCTTATTCCCTTGGCTTATTTAGGTTTACAATTGCTTGTTAGTTTAGACTAAGTTCATTTCAGCTTATTCTAGTTTAATTCAGCCCATAGTTTAGCTTTTTAAAGCCTTTTTCATTTTAAAACACCCTTGGCAGTATTAACTTTAAAGTTAATACTGCTCTTTTTAATTAGCCTTTTTTTATTTTCTTAGTCTGTTTGCTTGTATGAAGATTTTCCTTAAAAGCTCATTTTCTATCTTTGAATGTTGCTCTACTAACAACTTGTTAGCCAACATCAACATCTGAACTCCTTTTGACATTGGATAATCTTTCTCTACCAGCATGAAAATATCATGTCCTCTTACTGAAGATACATGGTGAACACCACATGTATCATAAAGCTCCATACCAAAGGATCATGCATATACTTTTGAAGCTTCCATAGAGTATCATCACTATCTGGTTCAAACAATCTCTTCAGTTCAACCCACAATTCCTTCTCTTTATTATCTGTAGGCTCTGTTGTACTGAACCTCTCCTTAACCAAATCCCAAATCTTAACCATGTCATCTCTATTAAATTTCTTCAACATATCAGTAAAAACCTGATAAGCTTCTGTATGGTTTCCAACTCTGATAATTCTTCAATACCTTCTTGTGTCTTCAGAGTAAACCTCCCAGTCTATGATTGGATATTTGACTTATAAGGCTTCAACATAAACTTCTTCCACTGGAACTACCATCATCATCTATTGTAAAATCCCTTGTGCAATTTCTTTTCTCTTCATTCTGGCTGTTCTTGAACTGACTCTGAAGCTTTATTAGTCTTTTGCTTCTTAGAACCTTCATGATCAAGTCCTACTTCTACACCCCTTTTAGAACTTCCAACTTATGTAGAATTAGTAATTGTTGCTTGTGAACTTCCAGCTGCTAATTCTGATGCTCTTCCTCTATATTTAGTCTCCATGGGTACAAAAGTGTTGACATTCTTCATTATAGTTTCAAATAACTCCTTGAGCTCATCAAAAGAATATCTTTTCAATTGCTGCAGTGTATGAATTCCCATGTGCTTGATGTAATTCATCATATAATTCCTCTGTTGAGCCTGTGTCATAGGCTTGTTCCTCTTTGCTTCAGCTTTCTGTGCAGCAAAATATCACTTTCTCTGATTAATAAGATCTACAAGCATCTTTGCTTGATCAACTTCACTGTACTTGTTTCTTTCCTCTACTTATAGTCTTTGAGTTAGCTCTTCATCAGCTTCAACTCTTGCTTTGATGTTTTCCCATTCTTCCTCAGTAAAAGATTAAGCTGCTGCATGAACTCTAGCCATCATTTGTCTTTCTTATTCATTCAGTTACTCTTGCAGTCTCACAGCTGCTTCATGTCCAAGCCCATCTTATTCTTGCTGTAATTTTGTTCTCTTGGACTGTTCTTCTTCAGATTCCGCCATTATTCCTTTACCTTTATCTTTGATGTTAACTTCTTGAACCATAGCAGCAGTACTAACTAGCATTGATGCACCAGCAGTACTAACTAATTCTTCAGCAGTACTAAACAATCTACTAGCAGTACTAACTCCACCACTGCCAGTACTAACTGCCCTTCTTCTTCTAGTATAAGTGTGAACATTTTTAGCTGCATCTGCAAGTACCTTAGCTGCACTAAAGACTCCCAACTGATCTTCATGTTGATCTTCGTGACTATGTGTAGGAGTAACCAAAGTAACTACTGCATCTTGATCAATTTCTTCTATCATCCTCCCCTGTTTGGAAGAATCCTCTAAATCCTCTTCATCATCTGAAACCACAATCTTTGCTCTCCTTCTAGCTTGGATTATCTTGACAATCTTCTTTAATTTTTTCACCTTCATGATAAGCTTGGTATAAGCAGCACCATAGACTTGCTTAGTTTGTTTTAAATCTGCCTCCAAGCTCTCCACTTTGCTGAACAATTTAGTACATAAAAATCGTCAATTCTTGAAGTGACATACTACCCTCATTCACTTCTAAGTGTGTTAACTCTTGGGAGAGGTGAATCATAGGGCGGTGTAGGTACCCTCTCAGACCTAGTCTGAGCAATGGAACCCCTCATGGCTTCTTGGCACCTGGGACTACCACCTGTACCAATTCCCTGAGGAAGAGTCACATTAGGTATTGCCGTAGATTAGGTCTTAGTTATGTTACCACTAGCATGTGCTGCATCTAAGCTAGCAGCAGTAGTGGTATCCCTCACCACTCTATCATCCCACTCCTTAAAGACAGCCTCATCTACTACATTTGGTATAGGCACACTAGTCTGAGGTAACTAAGTGTCCTCTTGTAAGGCTTTCCTAGGTGTTTGAGTCTTTTGAGGTGATGATGATACAACATTTGGGATTGGTTCTTCATAAGTAGGTTAAGCATTAGAAGGTGGTGGTTGGGGTTCAGAGGGATATCCTGAACCTTCACCCTCTTCTGCTTGAATTGCCAGCATACTTGGAAACAAAGGAGTATGTTCCCCAGAAAAACCTCTTTTCATATTGCTAAAAAGTTTTGGAGTTAAAGTAGGAGCAATATATTTATAGTTGTGGGGATTAAGAAATCTTTTGTGCTTGTCCAAAAATATTTAAATAAGTCTTGGATACATTAAAAACTTATATTTACTATCCAAGTTTTTCACCATACCATCAAAAATCAATTTAGAAAAGTTAAAAGTTCTGTTTGTGGCCAAGCAAATAATAGCAGTTGCTATATTGCTACTAAATTGTTCCCAAGAAGTTTTCTTAGGACTAAGACAGTGTAGGATGGTATGGATCAAGAATCTCCACTGAGGGGAAAATTTGCCTTTTTGAAAAGTCAGTTTATCATCAGTTAAAACATACCCCATCAGTGAGAGTTGATCAAAAATTTCAATAGTTGGCAAAGCACTATTACCTTCTACATCTGCTAATTGGAGATGTCTCCTAACAGATGCTTCAGTAATAGTGAATTCTTTGCCATCAACTGTGGCAGTTATTTCTTGTTCTCCATTATCAACTGTTCTGACAGTAGCAGTCTGCCAAAACTTTTCGATTAGAGAAACATAGATAGTAGGATTCTTAGTAAGAGCAAACCTTATATGACTTTGAGAAAATCTACTATCTCTTAGAATCCTTCACTCCTAGTTGGTTTCTTTAGATAAGCAACCATGTTGTGTTTGTCGCAGAATTTCAAATTCGCCATTAGTGTTTGAGTTATGATAAGGGTTCTGTGTTTATGTTCGTTAATGAGAGTAGGAGAGTTTGGCAAAGTTAATTGAGATTTTATAAAAAGCGCTTAAGGGTTTTGATTGGACCAACTGAATAAAATGGATTCTTTATCTTGAAGAAAGCTTATAAGTATCAAGAATTATCCAAATTATGGACCCCTATAAGCGAGATATTTGGCAAAAAAATCTCAACGGCTATATTTAATTGCCAAAAATCTGTTATGCCCCAAACAGTACTAACGGTAGCCTACCAGTACTAAGTTTAGTCTAACATTACTAAGTAATGCCCAGCAGTACTAAGTTTAGACTAATAGTACTAAGGAGTTCCCAGCAGTATTAAGAAATTCCTAGCAGTATTAACTTTTGAGGTACCAGTTTGAACCTCAAAGGCATTCCAAAAAGCATTTCCATCATCAATGTTGATTCTCACAAGCTTTTTCCTCCCCCCCCCTGTATTTTTTTTTTTTTTTTTGTTTATTTAAGCTTTACTATATCTCTCAATTCTTTTGCTCACTGAATCACTCTATCTGTTTTTATTTCATAAATCTCTCTATTCTTTTGAGCTCAAATCTCAACGGCTATATTTAATTGCCAAAAATCTGTTATGCCCCAAACAGTACTAACGGTAGCCTAGCAGTACTAAGTTTAGTCTAACAGTACTAAGTAATGCCCAGCAGTACTAAGTTTAGACTAACAGTACTAAGTAGTTCCCAGCAGTATTAAGAAATGCCTAGCAGTATTAACTTTTGAGGTACCAGTTTTAACCTCAAAGGCATTCCAAAAAGCATTTCCATCATCAATGTTGATTCTCACAAGCTCTCTTTTTGTTTTTAAGCTTACTATATCTCTCAATTCTTTTGCTCACTGAATCACTCTATCTGGTTTTATTTCATAAATCTCTCTATTCTTTTGAGCTCACACTTTCTCTTTGTCTATTTTTGCTTTCTCTCAATTCTTTTAAGCTTACTTTTTCTCTCTGTCTTTATTTTCTCTCAATGCTCACAATATTAATTATAACAGCAATAGAAAGTATACTTACCAGTAGTAAGGTAGGCCAATAGTACTAACTTAAATTTCATCATCAGCTGCTATTCCATCTCATGTCAAGCATAATCCACTGCATCTTGACACTTATTAACCTCCCCTCAATCAATGCTTCAGGGGTTAAGCATTCCAATACTGGCAAATTGCAATGAAATTCTGCAACATTCAAATGCTTTTGTGAGCAAGTCTGCAACATTGTGATCTGTATGTATCTTAATTACTTGAATGAGCCTCTTCTCATAAGAATCTCTGATGAAATGGTGCCTTATTTCAATGTGCTTGGTTTTAGAATGAAACATTGGATTCTTCACAATACAAATGGTGCTTTCATTATCAATGTAAATCTTGGTATTCATGAAATTGAACCCATAATCAAGCATCTGATTTTGGATCCATAACACCTGTCCACAGCAATTAGCAGTAGCAACATACCTCCAGCTCATTGTTGAGTTTAGCACAACGTTTGCTTCTTAACATTGCCATAAATCAGTTCATTTTGCTAAAAGTAGAAACCACAATGTTGTGGATTTCCTGTCAAGACTAGCTCTAGCATAATCACTATCTAAAAAGGCTTCCAAGTCAAATGGTGAATCCCTAGGATACCAAAGGCCCAATTTGGGTTGACCTTTCAAGTTTCTAAAGACCCTCTTCACAGCATGAAGATGTGAGACTTTAGGTGTAACTTGGAACCTAGCACAAGCACAAACAGCAAACATTATGTCATGCCTAGAAGCTGTCAAGTACAGGGCCGTCTTGTGGATTTTGGAGGCCTTGTGCATTAACACATTAGAGGCCCTCTACAAGATGTGCTACAAAATCATTAAAAGTTGTTGATCAATACAAAAGAAAAAAAGAAGACAAAAATGAAGTCCAAAATCAGGTCAATAACAAAATTGTGTTTTCTTTGTTATTTCTTTTTTGAAGTTTTCAAAACCTTTAAAAATTATCTCTAACATCATAAAGAATAAGTTTTATGTGTCATATATCGTTTATTATTTTTTTAGAAACATATTTATAAAGTTTTGTTGGAACATAGTTAATATAAAACAACGCCACAATTGTAAAAACTCTAAACTATAAGGGTTGAACTTGAAAGCTACCAACAATAGGATAAAATTAGTGGGTTTTGTGTCATCCCCTACATTGCAACATACCCCTAAAATAGGCTCCTGCATATTCTTCTCCATTAAACACTTATGAACTCAGTTTCTTCATTTGACTTTATATCACTAACTTCTAACGTTGTAAAACGTGTTTATTCTATCAAAAAACATTATTTACTCGTATAAAAACTTCAAAAACTAATGTTATACTAATGTTACAGATCTAGAATTTGGGGCCCTAAGAAAATGGAGGCCCTGTGCCGTCGCACTGCTTACACATGCTTAAATCCGGCCCTGGTCAAGTACATCAATGATCCAATCATTGATCTGTATAAGTGAACATCCACATCCTCACCTTCTTCATCCTTGAGCAATGCCTTGTTAGTCTCTATTGGAGTGCTTGCTGTCTTCACTAAAGAGAAATCAAATTTCTTCAATATATCAGCCACATACTTGTCTTGGCTGATGAAGATTACATCATCTCTCTGCCTGACTTGCAACCCTAAGAAGAAAGTGAGCTCCCCCAAAGAACTGATCTGGAACTTCTTGTGCATCAAACTTTCAAACTCTGTACATAAAGAATTCTTAGTAGACCCAAAGATGATGCTATCAACATACACCTTCACTAATAGGATATCACCTTTGTCCTTCTTGATGAACAAAGTCTTATCTATAGTGCCTTTTCTAAATCCATTTTCCACTAAGTAGGTAGACAAGGTCTCATACCAGGCTCTAGGAGCTTGATGTAGACCATATAAAGCTTTTTCTACCTTATAAACTTGTGTCAGGGAACTGTGGATCTTCAAACACCAGGAGGTTGCACCACATACACCTACCTATTCAATAGTACCATATAAAAGGCATTCTTCACATCCATCTGTACACAATAAATGCCCCATAACTGATCATAGGCCAAAATCACCGATTTGCTTCGATCCTAGCAACAGGACAAAAACCTCATCATAATCAATGCCTTCTTCTTAGGTGTAACCTTATACCACCAGTCTTGCCTTGTTTCTAACAACAATTCCTCTTTCATCCTTTTTGTTTCTAAAGACCCATTTGGTACCAATGGCATGTTTGCCTTTGGGTAATCAACTAAAATCATTAAACCATCTCTAAACCTTCTGCAATCTAAACTGTAGCAACTCATCTTGCATTGCCTCTATCCAGCTTAGATATATCAAAGCTTGTGTCACCTTCTTGGGTTCTATTTGCGAGAGAAAATAAGCAAATAAGTAGTTCTGATAATCCTTGTGGTTGGTTCTCCTCTGCTTTTTGATGTAATTGATCATAGCATGTTCTTGAGCAGACTTGGTCATTCTCCTAGTTTGGGGTGCTGAAAGTGGGTCCTTTATGATTTGCTCTTTAGGATGATCCTTGTGAATCATGGTTGTGGGAATAGGACTGACATTCATGGTTGTTTCCAAGTTGTTGAGGTCAACCTCTAGCACGCCGATATCTTCATCATCAGATGCACCACTAAAGATACTAGTATTTAGAAGATTAGCAGTATCCTCCAAATCAAACATGAGAGGATATGTAGGAAGATCAGCATTGGAAAGAGTAGCAGCATTAACAGGGATTAATCTACCAAGATTATCAATAGAGGATCAAGTAGCATTAACAGGAGTGAACATCCTCTAGATAATGTTGCTATTAAGCATCCTTATCTTGTTCAAACCACACTTTCAAACTCATTCCTTTGGGCTCTTTCTCTTCCTGGATCCATAGTATTAAAAGAAGAACTAACAATATTAATTGATGAACTAACAGTATTAAGTCTATTAGTACTGTTAGTGTTAGTAGCCTCCCCTTGACCACTTTTGTCATCTTCTTTTGCTGGATCCAGAACTTCATTTTTCTTTCTAGCATCATCAGCAACTTCATCTTTTGAGCTCTTTGGACTTTGTGAATCAGAAGTCAAAAATGGAAGGAGTACATATTGTGGACCAGGAACGGTCTTCATTCCGCCTTGTCCTTCATTAATATTTGCTTTGGTACTTGAATTACCATTAGTTTGATTCCCTGCAAAAACTAGTTGATAATTCATAGACATGGTTAGAGTATCAATATCAAACATCCAGTTAGGTACAGTTCCTGCAACATTTGGTTTGTTTTCAAGAAAATTTATTGCAGTTCTCTATAACACATCCTGGTTCCCTAGTGTTAAATACTCTAAATGCTTTACTATTGATAGAGTATCCTACAAAGAATCCATCATCAGATTTTCCATCAAACTTACCTAGGTGATCTAAGGTATTTAGGATTGTAACAGGACACCTAAATGGTCTCATGAAGCTTAAGGTAGGTTTTCTACCTAGAAAAAGTTCATAAGGGGTCTTGTTCTGAGTCATGATAACTAACACCCTATTTTGGACATAGCAAGCAGTATTAACTGCTTCAGCCCAAAAGGTAGTTGGTTATTTGGAATCTGCTAGCATAGTCCTAGCTGCCTCTATTAGTGTCCTATTTTTCCTCTCAGCAACACCATTTTGCTGAGGAGTCCTAGCAACACTAAATTCCCTCCTAATACCCTTCATTTCACAGAACTCATTCATAATTCTATTCTTGAATTCAGTTCCATTGTCACATCTGATTGTTTTAACCTTATGGTCTGTTTGGTTTTCTATGCCAGTTATGAAGTTCTTAAGGATCTTAGGAGTCTCATCCTTAGTGGCCAAAAAGAAAACCCAACTGAATCTACTAAAGTCATCAGTGACAACTAGGCAGTAAGACTTTTTATTTATACTCTTCATAGAAACTGGGCCAAATAAATCCATGTGTAATAACTATAAAGGTTTGCAAATAGAGCTCACAGTCTTGGTCTTACAGGAGGCTTTGTGTTGCTTTCTCTTCTGACAAGCAACACATGTTTGGTCATTTTCAAAAAGCTTTGAAGGCAAACCTCTCACAAGGTTTCCCCTAATAAGTTTGTTCATAGTTTTAAAGTTTATATGACCAAGCCTTCTATGCCATACATTAGACTCATCTAAAGTGGCCTTTGCAAATAAACAAGTTAGACCTCCTAATGGAACAACGCTTATCTAGATAAGCTGGTGACCCCGTGTTATTTTTCATAGATTCTTCGTAGTTCAAAGGAATTTTCCTGTTTTTTCTAGATTTTTATAAAATCGTTTAGTATTTTTTATAATTTAATTAGATTAAAAACTTAGAAAATTCATAATAAATAAAATAAAAATAAAAAAAATATAATTCTTTTTTTAAAATTTTCTTTTGTCATATAGTTCTTAGGAAAAATAATTTTGCATCCGTAGGGTTAATTTTGCAACTTTTTGATTTTTAAAGAACGGGATTGAATCCCGTTCTTGTTTTCTTCGCGTCTTTAGCTTTAATCGCCTCCGTTTTTTGTCTAGTTTTTTTTAATCTTACTTTTTAGTTATTTAGAGCTTATTAAAAGTAAAAAATCCTTTTAGGTGTAATTTTTCATAATTTAGGTTTTTAGCTTGCGTTCTCGTTCCCGTTTTTGAATTTTATGCTTAGAAGTTTATTTGTTAGGATTCCCTTTGCCTAATTTGTATTTCCCGGAGTTTTAGGAATAAAAATCATAATCCAAATCCTTTGTCCATATTCAAACATCAATCCATCAAACCGTCATCCGAAAATCCATTCACGCCTCGCTGGGAAAACGACCCGGGAACGCAACCTTCCGGTTTACTACTTTGATTTTATTGATTTCTTTCGAGATTATCCTTGTATATATTTATAAGTATTTATATTTATATCATATATATATATTAAAGGTGTGGTCACGATCGAATCATGCATCATTCACTTTTGGTTTAGGGGCAGTAGTATTAACAGGCCTGGCAGTACTAATTGATGTTGCTGCTCTTGGAGAGCTTTGCTTAGGCAGCATTAACTAGCCACTTGTCCTTACGTCTTGTAGCAACTCTGTTGCAACAAAATTCTCATTTTAAGGATGTGAGTGAGTCAATTAAATTTGGTGTTTCACCCTTTGAGCATTGATCCATACTGGTCAAATTATCTCTTTTGTGACCAAAAACCCTCTCCTTATTATTCAACACTGTCTTTTCAACCATTAAGATTGTCATGAAAATCATCAGTTCTTTTATTAAATGGTTGAAACATCCACATAACATAACAAGCTTTCTTTATAAACCTCAAAACCATTCCCTAGTTTTTGAGTCATCATCCTATTCTAGTTTCTTTTATTACCCCTAAGACTTTGACTTTTCCTGGGATACTCTACTTTCCTAAGTAATAGTTTTCCTTATTAAACAGATTTCCCATTTTACAACCAGATAATGACAAAATTAATTTTTTGTAAACTTTGGTTTTGTTTGATCAGATTTAGGTCTAAACACACTATCATTATCACTACCTGTGTCCCATTCTTCAATGATAGGAGCACTAGGCCTAACAGTTTTAGGGTTTTCTACAATATCCTTACTATTCTTAGATATACTAGTTTCAGTTTCAGGCATACTAGTGGTGGTCTTTCTCACTGCAGACTGAAAAACAGATTCATCTAACCCAGCAAAAGATAAGTCAGGTCTTGGGGGGCATGTAGTTCCCAATGTAGGGAGGGGGAACTGCATGAAACGCTTCACCTGTTTTGAATCTATCATTTATTGGACTATCATCCACATCACTTTCTCTACTGTTAAACACACTATGAACCACTTCACTCTCATTCATATGAATATTATTCAATTCACTCTAATTCATTTGACTATGTTAGCCTTAATTATATTAAGTCAAACAAGAATGTTATCGGTCTTATAAAGTCAAATTGGGTCTTGTAAAGTAATAGGCTAGTCGGGTTCAACGGGCTTGGATTGTAATCTAATATTGTCCGTGTTTCGGGCTCAAAGCCCAAGATAAGCCAAGCCCGGCCCAAGTTAGAAAGCCCACATGCCACTTATGGCTCAAGGGTATAAAAGAAACCCTCTCCACACATGGAGAGGGTGTTGGTTGCATTTCTTTCATTTGTAATCCACCACTTTCTCTCTCTAATCTAACTTTCCTAGTTCCTTTTTCTTCCTTTCTTTTCTTCCTATTTTCCGGCTTATCTATAGCTTATTCGGGTTTGCTTATTAGTTGTGAAAGGATTATTATGGGATAACATGTGGTATCACTCGCCAAGGGGTGTTTAGTGTTCGATTTTTGTGGTTTAGATAAGTAAACCGTAGCTTATTTTTCTTAATAAGCCCACGGTTCAAAAGCTTGGAGCTTATTGGCTTATTATTTTTTTAAAAAAAACCCCCCTTAAAATTCTCCTCTTTGTTCTCTAAGATCTTCACCTTAACTATCTAATTGTCATTTTAAGAGAATTAGATAAGCTCCACGACACTCACACACTCACACTTTTAAGCTTATTAATTTTGGCTTATTTTTCTTCTTTTCCTTCTCGACGTGGTGTTAAGGGTTCGATTTAGAAAAGTCACAAGGGTCACGTCTTCCTTTTTTGTTTGATCTTCAAACTAGTTTTATAGTTTTCCTAATTTTAGTTGCTTATTTCGTGCTTAATCCTAGCTTATTTCGAGCTTATACCAAGCTTATTGGGAGCTTATTTCGTGGCTTATTTGTGTTTTCCCTTATCCTCTTTATGGTCCCAAACCGGTTGGGATTAAGGGACATAGATCCAATATTTTTGCTTCACAACACAAGGACAACTTGTTTGTTTGTGAAAGTGGTCCTTCACCCGAAAGTGACTGCAAATGGAATATGTAAGACAGCTCAAGCGAAACATGCAAGTGTAATTTCAAGCGGAATATGTCATAGGTGAAGCAAAATATGCAAGTTAAATTTCCAAGCGAAATATGTTGATATTTGAGAAGCGAAATATGTTAAACGGTCAAGCGAAATATGTCAATTGCCAAGCGAAATATGAAAGTTATTTGCCAAGCGAAATATGTTATGGACAAGCGAAATATTTTCAAGTTCAAGCGAAACATGCAGTATTGAGTTCAAGCGAAATATGTTGAATTTCAAGCGAAATATGCAAGAGTTTAAGCGAAACGTGTCAACTTTAGTTTAACACTTTAGTAGGTGCTTAGCAGGAATGGCTAGCATAAGAGTGCTTTTTTGCTTTTAGTTTATTTTTCCTTGCTAACTTTTGTTCAGCAGTTTTATGAGGAATAGGACCTTCAGCACCAGCACTAGCTGATGCAACTGGTGAAATTAAATCACCATTTACTATTACCTCCCAAAGGGCATGATCAGTGAAAGTAAGGTATTTTTCCACCCTCATGCCTCATAGATCATACTCTCCAGTTTTGAATACTTGAAGTTTTAGTGCAGACACTGTTTGGGTAGCTTCTGATTGTGACTCCATCTTTTCTTTAACTAACAGATTTTGAGTAGAGTTAGAGTTCTTCTTATTCAAAGTGTCTCAACAAGCTCTGATACCACTTGTTGATCCCTTTTGAACGGATCTTACTTAGCTTGTTAAAGATTAGTTGTGTTAAAAATTTAGATCCTAAATAACTATTTGTAGAAACCGAAATAGAGAATATCACAAACTAGCGGAATCATTGGCAATATGATTCGCCCGAATACTATATACCAGGTAGAATATCAACAATAGTATATATGATATTAAGAATTCCAAAAGGATTAAGAAATACTTTTTAACCAAAGTAAAATTCAAACCTTTCCGGTCCGTAGTCCAACGAATTGTGAATTTGAGGAAACTCGTTTATTTGGGTTAATCGAGTGATTGAATAATCAAGATTTTTGATTTGGAATCTAGTTCTACAATTATAAGGCAAATGCAAGTTAAGGCAAGCTAAAAACTAAAGCAAATAAGAATTTAAGCTAAAAACGATAACGGGAATCTAAAAACGCGACTAAAAACCTAAATTATCACATTTTTACCATAAAAATGCAAATTTCAAATCTAAAAGTCCTAAATGATTAAAAATAATTATAGAAAAAAGAATTATATTTTTTTTGACTTTTATTTTATTTTTTATGAATTAAAAACTAATTTAATCTAAAAATATTATAAAAAATAATAAACTAATTTATAAAAATCTAAAAAATTAAGGAAAAATACTTTGAACAAATCTAATCCTAAGAAAAATAAAACTGGTTCAACAGCTTATTTGAATAAGCTGCTAATAAGCTAAAAATGGCTGATAGCTTAAACTTGCAAAAAGAGTTTAAAACGAAAATGGTATGAAAGGTTTACGAATTGTCACACTAGAGAAGATGGTAAAGTGTTGGTGTGTTAAGGTTGAGGTCTCAGGTTTGAGCCTGGGACTTCCCTATACGGCCTAACATTTTTATTTTGCAAATTTTCTTTTTGAAAAAGCTAACAATAAGCTAACTAAATAGCTTTAAAAAAACACTTTTTCTGAAAACTACAAATAAACTAGGAATAAGCTAAAAAGAAAGAACCGTTAATTAAGATAACAAGCGATTCCAAACAGATTATTTAGGTAATTTTAAGCTAGATTTAAAGTGACTTAAGCTATAAGCTAGTTGCTAAAAGTGAAAAACAGATTAAGCTAGATACTAAGAGAACTCAAATAAGCAAAAATTAAGAACAATGAAACAGTTAATAAGCTAGAAAAATGAAATTTAAATGGCAGATTACTAAGAATAGTTTGTGGTTTTTTTTGGGTTTTTAAAGGACAAATAAGCCAACTGCATCCCTATATTAAGCTATCTAAAAGCTGACTAAATATTAAAATAAGCTTAAACAGATGAAGCTTATACCCTAATGAGCTTATGCAATGAAAATCAGAACTTAAAACATTCTAACATTATCCTAGAATTGAGATTAAAAATTAGCTTTCAAGGCTTATACTAAGAACACAATTAGGCAAACAAACGACAAATTATCCTAAAATCACAAAGCACAAATGCAGGACTTAACTATCTAACATCTAATGCATATCTAGACTAAAAGAAGCACAAACTTACTCCTAATATGCAGCTTAAGCTAGATCTAATTAAATAAGCTGTGTAACTTGACCTTATCATAACAGATTCTAGAATTTGAAATCTTATACTTTAAAACTGAGATTTTAACCTTTAAAACTTTTCAAAATAGAATTTTAGTCCTATATAGAGCTTGTCTAAGTTGGATTTTAAGCCAAAACAAGCTCAAGCAGTGGTAACATCACCCTGCTGTGACAAACAACCCTTTAAATTCTCAAAAAGCATTTTTAAGCTATGACAGATTTAAATAAGCTATGAAACCTCAAAATAGACCAAGAACTAGGTTTTTTTAAGCCCAAATAAGCAATTAGAAATTACTGATGAACACTATTCAATAAGCAAATGCAATAAGCAGTTTTAAGCTATAAATGGCAGATTATATCAAGAACATGAAACAAAAGAAGATTAATCAATAAGCAACCTACTGATAAGCAATACAAAGATTAATAACAAAAATTAACAAAAATAACAGTGGATATTCAGTCCTAATAAGCAAATCAAAAATAAGCTAAAAAGTGAAAAAGTTAAACAGCAACCTGTTATCCTTGCTAAACAAGACTGTATTGCTCTTTAGAGCTTATCTACAAGCTCCAGCTTGTTAGAAACAAGCTGGTAAAACCCATAAGCCCATCCAAATCCAGCTTATCATCTATAAAAGCTTTTAAGTGATTTTTGAGTGAAATAAGAGAAAACCTTAAACAGTTTGGCTATGAAGAAGCTAAACTGTTTTAAGAGACAGCTTGTGAGATATAAGAGCTTATATGAGCTTATCAAACATTTTCAAAGCATAAATTTCATTAACATAAAAACAAAATTTTAACATAAAACTTAAAATTTCATTAAAACTTAAAACTGAGTATAATGCTTTTAAAGGAAATACAATAAGCTAACATAAACTAATATAAGCTGAAAATTACAATAAAAAGATAGATAAAAACTGGATGCCCTAATGTGTGAAACTAGTCCTCTATTTATAGTGGTCTTGAGAAGCATCTAGGCCTTTAAGGTGTGTTTCTTCTGTAAGAGGATTTAAGAGTGCTCTCCAAGCCATCAATCTCAACCCTTGAATCCTTATTTGTGCTTCTTTGTGCTTGATCTCAGCCCTTGATTTGATTTCATGTCCCATCAACCAATCACTCATCATAGGATTGCCATCGTGGCACCCCTTTGTCAGCTTATGGGGGATGGGTTAAGTGGGGTTGATGAGTGGTTTTATAGGGGTAAAGTGGGAATGGAGGTAAAGATGAAAATGTGGGTTATGGCAGGATTTGTTTATACTGGGTAAAGGGTTAACGGGTGTTAGGGGGATATGGGTTGTAAGGACTAACGGTGTAACAGGCAAGGAAACAGATTATGTGGGTTTATGGTTAGGCTTTTGTTGGGCTTGTTTGGGCCAGGTTAGGATTTAATAGGTTTTGGACTTTTTTAACTTATAAGGTTTATAGATAAGGCTTAATGGGCTGGCCCGACCCATTAAATGGATGCGGGTTGGTCCATTTAAGATTTCTTCGGTTTCGGCTTCGTCTTTGACTTGTTGACTTTTTGACTTTGACTTTGACTTTTTTATGCTCTTTCCATTCTTGTGCTTGGTTTTGTCCTTTTTGGCTTTGTTTTTGTCCTTTAGTGAATATCCGTTACCTGCACAGTATACAAAGCAAAACAAACATATATTTGGCAATTTTATGTCCGTTTTTGGTCATTTAAGCTCGTTTTATTAGGTCAAAGGTATGTGTAATTAAGCACATACCAAAATCCCCCATACTAAACTATTGTCGTGTCCTCACGCAATGCTATAAGTAAACACTTTAGAAAACCAAGAATCTCAATCCCCCTTGACTAATTACCTCGAAAAGTAGCTAAGTGTTCATCAAGGGGAATTAAAGAATCATTAGCTTTGAAAAGCCCCGTTTTGACCATTTTTATAAATCTACACTAACTACTACATATATTTTTTTTTATATTTTTCCTTTTTCTTTTTCTAACTAGAATGTTTGGACTTTCGTTATTTTCATAACTTTTAGGGTCATAGAACAAGAAGCACTTTAATCCTAAAATGCCCAAAAAGGATAAATTCATCGTCCCTGATTTTTCACTTGTCCCAAACCAAGCTTAAAAACAAAATCACCGTTAAATATAAGTTAAGATGCTAACACTACTCATACTTGTAACTTGTAAACTTTTCACTCCCGACAATTATTATATCTTAGGTGAATGTGCTTATTTCGAATTTCAACCATGGATCAACCTTTTTAAGAAAATTGTAATATTTCTATGCTTCACGTTCCACCCAAGAATTATGATTTTGAAGGCGAGATCATTCCATGTAGCGACTTTCTTCTCGGCACATCCCAGCCGAGACCGGCTTAGGTGACCAGGCTTTTGACACCCCACAGAGAATAGTATCGGAACTCACGGACCTTCGGTTTCAAAAACTCTTAGGCTTCCCGTTAAATAAACAATTCATTTAGAAAAACCACAACTTAAAACGAAATAGTCTTAGTTCAAAAGCATATTTAAATTTAAGAAAAAGAGATTTTCCCTATATTTATTAAATCACATATATTACACTTAATATAATTATACATCCTTTAAACGAAGGAAATCCTCGACCTTTTTGAAGGCTGCAACATCGGTTGTGAGCCGGCAAGATGCAGCAAACTTTTATCAGTCTCGGATAATTACTATGTGCCTTATTTAGAAGACTGCAACATCGGTTGTGAGCCGGCAAGATGCAGTAAACTTTTATTAGCCCACAGTTTTTATTATTATTATTACCTCATTTTTCATTTTTTTACACTTTATATTACCACGATATAGAGAAAATTTCTTTTTAGAAAATTTAAGTATAAATTTGAACTAAGACTAAATAAATTATTGTTATCGACTATACTTCAAAAATCGTTGATTTAAGTTTAATTTTCGAAAAGAGCACGTATTATTAGTCCGGTTAGAAGCTTATGGGAGAAAAAGCCACACAAACTACGCTTATAGGCTCTTAAGGTTTCTAATTAATCCTTGTTTAGCATCTAACTCATAATTAACTCTATCATTTCTCGTTCTTCGTAAATTTAAAACCTTTAATAAAAAGATCCGCGAATGCTTAGTAAAGTTTATAATGGTTAAGGGACAAAGCTAAGAGCTCAACACACTCGATCGAGTCAAAATTTATTCTTATTCTACCCAGCAGGAAAGTCAACATTGTGATAAAACACTTATTTAATTTTTGGAAATTTTTAAATTTTTTCTTTTTTTTGGTATTTTGGTGGTAAAAACGGGATTACGTGAGAACAATGACTACAGGCACAATCAAATCGATAGATTCCCCCATACTAAAATTGAACATTGTCCTCAATGTTTTTAGAAGGGTCTCTACATAAATCTAAAGCCATTTATTAAGTATGCTCAAAGATAAACGTTAGTCGATAAGATTTAGGATATTGGATTCCCATAATCATGCTAAGGATTGAAGCTCGAGTGAAAGAAGAACAAAACCATAAGCACGAGAGGCTTTATAATCTGGGGCAATCCTGGACATACAACAAAAACCACAAAACACGAGAAAGGAAGAGGCGAGCCTCCTCACAACACACTTATTCATTACTATTATTATAAATATATTAGGATAAGCATGGGTTGCCACCCACGAAGCGCTTGTTTATTCAAGAGTCACTAAGCTTGACTCGTCCTCGAATTCATTAGTCTATAGGGAAAGTTTGGAGATCCGGGACAACCATGGGTGGTATGTCTCCTCCAAAATAGTGCTTGAGTCTATGACCGTTCGCCTTGAAGTTTGGCCCGTCGATTTAAGATAACTCGACGGTGCCATAAGGGAATACTTGAGTAACGGTGAACGGCCCGGTCCAATGGGTTTTGAGCTTGCCCGAGAAGATCTTTAATCGAGAATTAAAGAGAAGAACTCGATCACTGACTGGCTGGGTTCACACCGTAAATATATATAATATATAACAAAATATAAAATATATATCTAAGTGTAAAAACCAACAAGTTCAATGATACCGAGAAGTAGTATAGAGCTATCCCGGGTCGTTAATCCCCAACGAGGCTGGAATGGTAAATCGATACGATCGAAGATTTGAGTTTGAAGGAAGGAATGAGTTTGGGAAGTTGAAAAAAAAAGTCAAATTAGATAATAACGGACTAAAACGTTTAAGAAAAACCTAGAAATTACGAAATTAAACTAGAAAACGAAGGCCCGAATCCCGAACAAAAGGGGGAAAACCTAAAATCTTTAAAAATAAGCCTACGAAGAAATTTTCGCTTCTAAACTACTCTATGGACCAAATAACGAAGAATGAAAAAGACTAGACCGAAAACGGAGTTTCGTTTGTCCCAAAAACGAGTCAAAACAAAAATCCCGCACCCGGACCCGTTCTTTAGAACATGAAGAAGTTTAAAAATGACCCCTAGAAAAATTTTATATTTTTCCTACAAACTAGATGACAAAAGAAAATTTTCTAAAAAAGCAAAATATTTTTTTGATAATTTTTGTATTTTTTATGAATTAAACAAACTTTTAACTAAATTAAATTATAAAAAATAGTAAATGATTACGAAAAATTCTGAAAAATTTTCTAAAAATACTAGGCTTTATAAGAATCCCTAACGAAAAAAAACAACACAACACAGCGTATTGCAATAATGCCCCCGAAATAAGCTAAACAGCTTATTAGCTTATGAGGTCAAAAAGACCTTATATATATTTGCCCTTGAGTCTTTAACGAAAAAGACCCAAGGGCGCAGTGGTTAAGTGTGTGTGAGTTAAAGGGGATGTATCGCTTGGTCCCGGGTTCGAGTCTTGCTCACCCGGACCAAGTGTCTTCCCCTTTTTTTTTAAAACTCTAGGGTAGAAAGTGTAAGAAAAGAAACTAAAGGGTAGGCGGGGTAACTAGTAACAATTTACACTATAGTATAAACGGGTGCCCCTGAAGTTTAATAAAACATACGAAACAGACCCTACGATTCTAGCTTATTTTTGCTTATTGAAAAAATAGATTCACAAAAACTTAAAACGACAAATTTAATTAACTAGCTACAATCTCTACAAATTTAACAAGGCACTTTGTCAATCTTTATGACAAAAGAATAACCATAAAATTAACTTTAAAGTTGACAGTTGGGCTAAAAATGGGCTTAAAAGCCAATTTTTCTAAGTCTTATGGTCGAATAAGCTAAGCTACGACTAAAATAAGCAAAGGGGAATTATAACTAACTTATTAAGCTAAAAGAAGGAAAGCTAAACTAGATAAACTGTGGGACCTTTATTGGGGCAGAAAAGCTTTAAAGAAACTTAAAGACAAAAATGCTAAGACTAGACAAATTAGCATAGAAAAGGAGAAACTAAGCTAAAACATACTACTTAAACAAACCTAAATGCTATTAGAAACAACGAGTCTATGAGAATAAACGTTACGCTCAAAAGCCAAAGTCAAAAAATAAGCCTCCCTATGCCTAAGTATAAACTAAAAACATCCAAGAGCAAGGATTTGGCTTAAAAATAAGCAACCAAATAAGCTTCCTAAGGCCTGAAACTTTGAGGGCTTATTTAAGAGCTTATAGACTCTTAAAATAAGCCAAAAAGTTGGGCTTAAGTGTGCTTATTGGCTGAGAAAGATGACCCTAAAGTTCCCCCTTTGCACCAGGGGAGCTTTAAGGCAAATCTCAAGGGCTTATTTGACAGCTTATTTTAAGCTGTCAAATAAGCTCTAAAAGCACAAATAAGCTCAAACAGATTGAGTGCTATAGCTAAGGGGCTTGTGCACCAATTTTCAGCTTTTAAAAACCAATTCTACTTGCTTATTTTTGATAGTGAAAAAGGTGGTTGGGGCTTGTTAAAACTGTGGCACTAAGAAACACTTGGACAATTTTGACTTAAAAGTCATAAGACAAGAGGTCTAAACATCTTGAAATAAACACAAAGATGCACTCTTTGTGACACTTAAACTCACACTCACAAGTGCTTATCCAAATAAGCACTTGTGATGTCTTGAAAATCTAACAGTTTCACACAAGGTTCATAAAAACTTGAAAAGCAATTTTGAAACTAAAAAAAACTTTTTAAAACAGCTTAAAGTGGCTTAAAACTTAAGCCTAATCTAACCCAATGGCCTTAACCCATACTAAAAACCTTTTTGACCCGTTTTGGCCTTGTGCCAAACACCCCTTAAGTTCAAAACTGTCAATACCAAAGTGAGCTTATAATCTATTTATATAGCTAAAACGTGAAAACCATTTATATACATCTACTTATTATGACCTAATTAAACTATTTTTAAAAACTAAAAATCCTAGCTTACTAATTAAAATAAGCTAGTTTCTCAGCTAGCTATTACTACTATATATGACAGAATTAAGTAACTTGTTCTAACATGGATTTAAACCTACAAAAACCTTACAGCATTTGCATCTCTAAGCTAACTAAGCTAAAATGAGACAAGTTTTTAGGCACACAAAGAAAACAAAGCAATAACTAAAGAGTTAAGCTAAATTAAGAGCTAAAATTAAAATAAGGAAATCACGACGCTTTTGAATGGTAGTCTCTGACGACAAGCCACTCTAGTCTGAGTGATTGTCTTAAGAACACAAACCTAAATGGCTCCGCTACCTCTAGACCTCAGCCTTAAAAACTCAATAAGCGTAAAAGCTTATACTCCTTGACTTCCCAAAATGAGCTTAATTTGAATTCAAATGAAAACTTTTAAACTAAATGAGCTAAAAACAGTATTTAAAAAAACTTTTACAAAGTTTAAAACTGAATTTGAGCTTAATGACAAGAATAAGCTCAAAAGAGCTTATTTAGAGCTTATTTGATAAAAATCACTTCAAATTGAAATAAGAGAACACAAGAAGCTTGTAAACTGATTGTTATTGCTAAAGTGATGAAGTACAAGAGGAAAGAACAACAGTACAAGAGCTTAAAGCTATTTTAAAAAAAACTTGAAAGTAAAATGCTTAATATTACAAAAAAACTACAAACTGAAATTAAAAACTTGCTTAAAACTGAATATCTTTGCCACAATGGCTTACAAGGCTTTTATAGCCGAAAATCTACAACTAGGTCTTCCTTTTCTCTTTCTTCTTGTTGTGCTTGTTTGTAGACACACAAACAGAGATGTTTTTGTTTTGTGAGAGTGTTCTCAGCTCTAATCTTGGCCTTTAATTCTTCCAAAGTCAATCCTAGTCGTCGAAATAGGTCTTGGGGGGTGTGGGATTGCCAACATGGCACCTTTGTAGCTGGGAAAGGTAGTGGAGGAGGGGGGAGATGAATATCCATGGTGGTGGTGAAGGTCTATGGGGTAAAACGGGGTTAAACAACCCGTGAGTTGTTTTGGGAGGGAAAAACGAGCGGGAAAAGAAGTTGGGGAGTTATAACAGAGCGAAGATTTGTGAATTTGGCAAAAATGGCCCCTCATGGTTTATTGTGTTATTGCACACATGGTCCTTGTGGTTATATAACTTTGGGGACTTGGCAAAACAAGTCCCCAAGAGTTATATAACTCTTTTCACATTTCGTCCTTGGTGTGTACAAGTTAGGGGGGTTGGCAGTTTTGCCCCCCCACTTGTCACTTTGAGCAAATTGCAAAATCAGCCCTTGTCTTCATTTTTCTCTTTTTTCTTCTTTATATATAAGGTTTAAGGATTGACAAATTTTCAGTCCCTGAACTTAGATTTTTTCTGACTTTGGCCTCGGGTTGACTTGGGGTTGACCTTGTCTTTGACCAGTGAATTTTTTCTTGTTGACTTTTTGACTGATTGACTTTCCGCTTTGATTTGGCTTTTCTTTCTCAGTCTCTTCATTCCGATCCGGTTTTGTCGTTTTGGCTTTGTTTTTCGTCATTTATCTTAGTTATCCGTTCCTCACAATACAATTCGCAATACAAGCATAAATTTGCATTTAGTCCTTTTTGATATTTAAGCTCATTTTTTAAAGGTAAAAGGTATGTGTAATTAAGCACATACCAAAATCCCTGGTAGATCCAAACTAAGGTATTGCCTTGTCCTCACGCAATGCTAAGAAGTAAGCAGTTATCGAAAACTAGAATCTCAATCCCCCTCGTCAAATAACTTTGAGAAGTAGCAAAGGTGAATTGTCAATGAAACTCAAAGAATCAAAACTTCGACAAGTCCCCGTTTTCACCAAAAAAATTTATTCATACATTATCCCTAATATTTTGGATTTTCTTTTCTTTCTCGACTACCTGTTTGACTTCCTTTATTTTATCAACCTTGGGATCATTGAGTGAGAAAACCGACCATAGAAAAATCTACGAGCCTGACGTATAAATTCATCGTCCCGAATTTTCACTAGTTTTCCAAACCAAGCAATTGAATCAAGATCATTAGTCAATATAAGACTAAATGCTAAGCACACATACATTATGAACTTGTGAACTTTTACTCCAACATGAATGTATGATTTGAATGTGTGTACTCATTTCAACTCAACATAGATCAACTTATTTCCAAGTCGTGATTCAAGATGAATTCATGACTCAAAGCAACAACTATTATTACCTTGTAACTTGATTTTAAAAGAACCTGATTTAAACTGTAAACTTTTGCAACATCTTTATCATTATAATCATAATTCTTAAAGCTAGGAATGCGTTGCTTAGTTTGAACCCTACACTAGGCCTCCGCTCCCTAGTAAGGAATCACATCCAACGCCCGATGTTCTTAGTTTGAAAACCCACCCGTTGCTACGTAATGGGAACTCCACACAACACATTCTTCTAATATTCTAAGGTAGTGTCATAAATTTGTAAAACCCTCACTTAGACCAACGCTTCCTGGTGAGATATCACAACACACCAAATCCCTAGAAGTAAAGACGTCTTAGTTTGAACCCCCACCTCGTGGTTAGCGGAGTGGGATATCACGACACATCTTTTACTTGCTCTATATAATCAAAATGTATGCTTCAATTGTGGCAAAAATTGTCAATATTCAGTCATTTTTGCATTCATACTTCATTCATGCTTCTTTGGCATTTTAACTTTCGAATTATTAAGAACAGAAAAATCTCGTTTTAAAGAATCAAGGTACAAATTTGAAGCTTTTTCTAAAAACATCGATTGACTTAGTTGAACTGAATTGAGTACGTATGATTAGGCGGATTAGAAGCTAATGGGAGAAAAAGCCACAAGTTACTCATATAAGTTTTTGTTCAGCACATAAACTTATATTTAACTCTATCACTTCTTGTTCTTCACTTTATTAAAATTCGAAGCAATCGAATTCGTGAAAGCTTAGCCTACCAGTGGTAAGTTGAGGAACTAGCTAGGGCTCAACACGCCCGATCGAGTCAAAAATTATTCTCATTCTACCCATTAGGAAAGTCAAAACTGTGACAAAACACTTATTTTATTTTTGAATTTTTTTTCATTTTTTTGGTATTTTTGCAAAAATTTGGTGGTAAAAACGGGATTACGTGATAACAACGACTGCAGGCAAAAATCAAATCGAAGATTCCCCCCATACTAGAACTAAACATCGTCCTCGATGTTTCAAAGGGGTACCTACGTAAATCTAAGGCCGTTTATGAAGTGTGCCAAAAGATAAAACGTTAGTCGATTAGATTTGGATACTGGATTCCCAAAATGAAGCTGAGGATGTGAAACTCATGTGGATACTACAAGCAAGAGAGTCTTCACAATCCGGGAAATCCTGGACATACAATACAAAGCACACAAAACATGGACAAAACACGGGTAATGGAAAATGAAAGCCTCTCACACAAAAACACTTATTTATTACATACTACTGATAAGCATGGGGTGCCTCCCACGAAGCGCTTGTTTAGGGTCCCGACGCTTGACCCGTCCCCCGAATTTATTGGTCCATGGGGAACGTTTGGAGTATTATATGGAGATCGTGACAACTATCGGTGGTATGTCCCCTCCAAAGTAGTGTTTTATACGATGACCATTCACTTTAAAGTTGGGCCCGGAGTTTTGAGATAACTCGACGGTGCCATAAGGAAAAACTTGGACAATGGTGAATGGTCCAGACCAACGGGATTTCAATTTGCCCGAGAAAATCTTCAGTCTAGAGTTGAAGAGGAGAACACGATCACCAACGTTGAAAACGCGGTTTTTGATCTTAGCATCGTGTATCCTCTTGGTTTTCTCTTTATAGATCAAAGAGTTTTCGTAGGCTTGATCACGAAGTTCATTTAGTTCATTCAGTTGAACTTTCCTGTGATCACCCGCTGTTTGAATATCAAAATTTGTATGCTTGAGAGCCCAGTAGGCTTTGTGCTCTAGCTCGATCGGTAGATGACATGCCTTCCCATACACAAGCTTATATGGAGTACACCCGATGGGTGTCTTGTAGGCTGTGCGGAAGGCCCATAAAGCATCATCTAACTTGTCTGACCAGGAGGCACGATTTTCTCCCACGGTTCTCTCAAGAATACGCTTTAAACCACGATTTGACACCTCAACTTGCCCACTTGTTTGTGGGTGATATGCGGTGGAGAGACGATGAGTTACTCCATACTTAAGCATGACCTTTGTAAATTGGTCATTGCAAAAGTGAGTTCCGCGATCACTTATGATAGCTCGGGGTGCACCAAATCGAGAGAAGAGAGTTTTCAAAAATTTGCAAACGCTTTACACAAATTGATGACTCAATCAGTAAGATAGTAACTAATTGATTTACTCTTACCATTCTAATAGTAGTAATACTATTAGTGAGGTAGTCTATTTTGAGGCGTTTCAGTAATGAGAAACAAGCATTACGGGTGAAATCTAATGCAATATGTATGTTAAGTATCTAAGCAACTTTGATCTGTAATCACCCTGTCAAGGAGGTTCTTTTAATGAATCTACTTGATCATATGTACAATATATTTAAAGAGTATGTATGTATGCGTGTATATATAGTGGTAGGAAAGGAGTAATGGCCAAGTTTTCTTGAAGTAGGCACCAAGTAAACTTGGTGTGGTGGCCAAGGGCTGTCATGGGTGACTAAGGAGGGCTAGGGAAGTAGCTATGCAAGGTGTAGGAGGTGGTGTTGGTTCAAAAATCAAAGGAGGTGACAAGGAGAAGTTTTCTTGGTGCACAAGGGTGGTGATGGAGGTGGTAGGGTGCTAGGTTGATGACAAGGTGCTGAAGGTGGTGGTGAGGTCATGGTGCTTGAGGTGCTAGCTTGCTTAGAATTAGGTTTAGAAGTAGTTTAGGGGTGGCGAGTTCATGGCTGTTTTTGGACAGCCAACATCGGTCCCGGTAAAATGGTTGTCATTTACAAACCGTAATTCCGATTAAGCTCAAACCAGTGAGCATGGTTAGATATTTGAGTCCTCTACAACTTTTAGTTTTACATATTTAGGGGTCACTATACAAAAATTTAGAGATAACAGCCATTTACTACAGGTGTGCAGAATCTGCGCACTTTTGCCATTTCGGCTATAACTAATTCATCCGACATCGAATCGGGTTGAGTCAACCGGCAAAATGATCACAAGACATAGGGCTACAACCTAGTATTTTTACTTAATACCCAAAGCCTATTGATTTTTCCCAGATCCTATGTTTTATCAACGGATCAGATTTCTGAAAACTATGAACTAGTTTAAGGGTGTAACGGGTTTGCTAGGGTTTTCGGGTTTAGGATTAGGTTTTAGGTTTTAGGGTTAGTGTAGGAGCTGAGATTAAAGAGGGAAAAGTGTTTAAATATTGTGTATTTAGTGCTTGTAATTAGTGCTAAAGAGGTGGTACGAAATCCTTAAGATTTTGGAGGGAAATGAGCTAGTTTGAATTCTATGCTTTATTGGCTTGTACATTGAGCTCAAATGAGTTGTACTTTGATTTATGAGGGAAAATGTGATTTAAATATTATGTATTGATCACTTGTACACATGCTTGAAGGCTTGTACATTCTTTTTATATGTAAACATTACATGAAGTTAGAGTTTTGATATAAACGTTAACGGATAAAGTTCATTTGATAATATCGTTGTGAAAACTACGTTAAATAGATAACGTAAATGATAAAATGGATAATAGATTATTGACATGACATATTAGGATGTTTACTTGATGTAAACAACTTTAAAAATGTAAACTAGGTTACATAATGGAATGGAATAAAAACAAAAAATATTCCCAGGAAAAAGGTTGTACTTAATATAGTAAGTAGATATTACATTGATGAAAATACTAGAAAATTATGGGTTGTTATAGTCCCTCAGCCTTACATAAATCTCATCCCGAGATTTAGTTGAGTGATGGAGTGATGGTTTGGAAATAGAAGTCCTTAGTTTTTGTAGTCCCTGGTCAGATGACCCACTTTGTTGCAAGTCTGACACTTGACAGTGCAAACTCTTGTGTGATGCAGGGTGAATCTTGTACACAAAGGAAGGTAAACATGGCACCCTTTTTTTCAGTATACCTTTTGTTCTCAGTTGGGGTGGCAGCATAAGTTCTGATAGTTTCTTGCCTTTTATTCTGCTAGTGGTGGTAATCATGATTACGGTTGTGATTGTTGTGGTTATTTTGATAGTTGGCGTTGTTGTGATTGTTGGAGTGGTTATTGTTGTTGCGATCATTGGGGTAGTTGTTGTTGTCGGTGGTGTTTCTTCTATCCTCAAACTTTCATTTGTGATCATTGGTTTCTTGCGCATAATTGTGTTTTATTACCTGCTCCATCAACCTCTGAGTTATGGTAATGGCTTCCTTAGTTACGCCCGTAACCCTATATTTGGAAAAATCTTGTCAAAGTTATCATTTACGAGCATAAAAACACCTTACCCAGTTACGCCTAACCATGACGAGCACAAATATAAATGAAGATTACGTACAGTAATGGGAAGTTAAATGAAGGTTACGGCGTAACACCAAATCTGGTTATCCTTACAACTTGCTTAATTAATAGAAGCCGTGTAAGATGGTTTACGGCGATAACACCTTAAGGTTATGCCGTAACAAGTACGATATCTATAAATAGAGGCCCATATTCAAGCTATTCTGACATCACTTCCTCCATAACTAATTGGAGAGGTGACAAAGACTTCCAACTTTCAAAGAATTCCACCTGGAGTCCAAGGGAGATCACACTTTACTTACTTTTTGTATTTAATCGTTCAAAATATGAATCCTGTAAGAATTATGAGTTTTCAATAAATGATTTCTTCTATCTCTTACTTGTTTCCGGTTACCCATAGAGCGCTAAGCACTTAAATGCTGCCTGTTATGTAGTTACTCTTGTTATGATTATTTCCTGTTAAATTATGGTTTCATTAGATATTCATTGACTATCGTGTAACCTTAGATTTTGTTAGTACGGGTGGTTTGGACCTAGCTTGCCCCCATTAATATATTACCTTGTCATGATGGGACCCAATGGGTACTAGGAAAACACTAACTCCTTATACCTTAGTAGGAACTAGACGTCAACGCACTTATCACTCGATACTTAAAAAGCAGAGGAACTCTTTCAGAGGGGGTTAATAATCTTTTGAGGTTATTAGATATGTTTTGAGAATAGTTGAGATTAATCACTGCAACCTGGATAACCTACCTCCCAGATGATTCGGGACTAATTCAGAATCACAAGGAGTATAGGATAGACTATATATGCACACTCAAGTCTATCGACCTTAGAAACCAGTAATGAAACCATAGTTTGACATTGCACAGGAAATTGTCTTTATAACAATAGTAATGAATTAACTAGGTTAGCACGTTTTCTCTCTTGATGTCTCCTATCCTTTTACTTTTCGTTATTTATTTTATTGTTATTTATTTATTTCAAATCAATTCTAAAAACCATTTTCAAAACGTGACATTTCAAATTAAAACTAATTACAACTTAGCTCTTGGGACGACCTTGGATTTACCATTCTATACTACCCATGATCGGGTTCTCTGCCCGTTAGTGCGTCGTTAGGTAGATCGAGTTTTATAAATTTAAAACTTGATAAAAATATATTTTAAAAGAAAATACCCATCAAGTTTTTGGTGCCGTTGCCGAGGAACTAAGATTCATTGTTTTTAACATGAGTAATGCAGAGTCAACCATCAACGAATACCTAACTAAGGTAAGAGATGACAGCGGACCTGGAATTGTCAGACCTTTATTTAAAGAAAATATTAAATTCGAATTCTGGGGGTCAATGCATTGACGAATTAAAGGACAATGTGTTCCTTGGAAACGATGATGAAAACCCCCTCGAACACATCTCGAATATGACATCTGTTATCAACCTTTTCCAATCTCCTAGAGTATCAAGCGACCAGGTAATGCTCATGGCATTCTCTTTTACGCTGAAAGAAAAAGCCAGACTGTGGATAAACCGGTTGTCAGCAGGATCCATTACAACCTGGGACCTCCTGAAAAATGCTTTTCTAAGCAGATACCGCCTGTTTTCCCAAATTATAAGACAAACCAAGGCTATTAGAAATTTTGGGCAAGAATGTAATGAACCCTTACACCTTGCATGGAAACGATTCAACGATCTACTTTATAACTGTCCAGAGAATAAAATAAATGAGCACGAACAACTACAAATTTTCTACCAAGGGATGGACCCCGAAACTAGAAAGAAGGTAGATTTCATGGGACCTATCTCAAGAATGACACCAACCCCTGGAATTAAGGCCATCAACGAATTGTCAAAACACTCTCTCTCCTGGTATAAAGAAGAGGAATACAAGGAAAAGGATTTTGACAAGGTGCCAACACATCAAAACGATTTCGAACACACATTAGTGTTCTTGAACGAGGAAGATACGAATGGTAGCAAAACACCAGTACAAAACTGCAAATGATGAAAGGATTCTCTTCTGGAGAGAAATCCAAAAGTTCCTGTCGTTAAAAAAGCTCACGATCAAAAGAAGAGCAAAAAATTAATGTTTGTGAGAATGTAAAAAAGAATCATGAATTAGAACGTCAAAAGATCAGGCTTTCCGCTAATTAAAACTATCAAAAATAACCTGCCGAATTGCTGAATCAATACAACGGAGAGGGGGTTTGAATGGCCCTTCCAAACTTTACTGAAACAAATCCAAGAGGATTGGCTCACGCCATTACCACTCGCAGTGGGCTAAACTACCAACCTCCCAAAAACCCGCTTGAGAATAGCAACTGCCTACATAACATTACCACCGAACAAATCCCTACCACTGAGAAAATAACTCCTGAAAAAACACATAATAGCACACAAAAACTGATCCACCTATCCCTTTCCCCAGTAGACTAAAAAAGGAGAAGAAAAATGAATAGTTTCAAAAATTCCTACAGAACCTCCAGCAGATTCATATCACCATCCCCTATATAGAAGTCCTCAAACAAATGCCAAAATACGCCAAGTTTATGAAGGATCTTCTTTCAAAAAAAGGAAATGGAAGCGAAACATCTAAAATTATATTAAATGAACAATGCTCCACAGTAATTCTAAACAAAGTCCCTCCTAAAGAAAAGGACCCAGGAGGTTTCACTATACCCTGTGTAATAGGAACAAAGTGAATTAACTAAAGCCTTAGCTGATTTAGGGATAGCAAAAGCTAAGCCATACTCGATGTATCTAAGACTAACCGAAGGGGATCTTAAACCACACGAATGTGTATCGAACTCACAAATAAGACCACTCAGTTCCAAAAGGGATTGCAAAAAACGTCATGGTAAAAATTGATAAATTCGTTTTCCCCCCCCGTCGACTTTGTAATCTATGATAAGGAAGAGGATAATAGAATTCTATCATTTCTAGAAGACCATTTCTGGCCACTACACATGCCATGATTGATGCTTTTAATAAAAAGATATCCTTCAAAGTAGGAGACGAAGTCATCACCTTTGATTTAGAAAAATCTATGAAATTTCCTCCATCTAATGAAGACACCTGCCATGTTGAGGACATAATTGACCTTTTCGTTGTTAGCAATATGAAAGAAATTCTTCCTCAAGACCACGATAATTCAATTGAACCTATTCTTTACCAGCTGCATGAAACTCATGAAGATGATGATAACCCGACTCTCTTTACTGCAAATTCTATCGACAATGAAAAACCCACTCCAAAACTCAAAGAACTCCCCTCCCACTTAGAATATGCTTTTCTGGACAACAACCATGAATTACCGGTCATCATCTCTTCATTATTATCTGATCAGGAAAAAAAGTTACTATTAGAAGTCCTTACCAAACATAAAAAGCCCTAGCATGGAAAATCTCTGATATTAAAGGAATCAGTCCTTCCTTTTGTACTCATAAGATTTTGATGGAAGAAAATTCCAAACCTACCGTACAACCTCAACATAGATTAAATCCTAAAGTCCAAGACGTCGTAAAAACTGAAATTTTAAAGCTTCTTGATGCAGGACTAATCTATGCCATTTCAGATAGTCTTGGGTAAGCCCAATTCATGTGGTTCCTAAGAAGGGAGGAACCACTATGATTACCAACAAAGATAACGAACTGGTTCCGACACGAACAATCATAGGATGGAGGGTATTTATCAATTATAGAAAACATAACAATGCAATAAGAAAAGACCACTTTCCCTTGCCTTTCATTGATCAAATGTTAGAACGGCTAAATCTGTAATGAATAACTATTGCTTTCTAGATAGATTCTCTGGATAATTACAAATTCCTTTACCACCTGAAGACCAGAAAAGACCACCTTTACTTATCCCTGAGGCACGTTTGCCTACAGAAGAATGCCTTTCGGGTTATGTAACGCTCCTGCCACATTTCAGCGATGCATGACAGCAATCTTCCATAACATGTGTAAAGATTTATGAAGTATTATGGATGACTTTCACGAACATGTTCGGAAATTCTTTCGGAAACTTGTCTTAAGTAATTATTTACCAAAAATGTAGCCAGATGTGGAAAAACGAGCCTAGTACTTAATTGGGAAAATGTCATTTTATGGTCAAAGAAGGCATTGTTTTAGGGCATAAAATATCAAAGGTAGGAATGGAGGTTGATAAAGCTAAAGTTGATGTGATCGCTAGTTTACCTTACCCAACTAACGTCAAAGGTATATGAAGTTTTTTAGGACATGCAGGTTCTATGAGATTCATTTTAAAGGATTTTTCTAAAATACCCGACCTAATGCCTCAGTTTTAATAAAGGATGCCAAATTTGACTTCTCAGACGAATGCATAAAATCATTTGACATACGTAGGGATAAACTTATCACCGCTCCAGTGATCATTGCTCCTAATTGGGATTTAGATTTTGAGTTAATGTGTAACGCCAGCGACTATGCCGTTAGAGCCGTTCTAGGACAACGGATTGAGAAAAAAATCCGCCCAATTTATTATGCAAGTAAAACTATGAACAGTGCCCAAGAACATTATACCACTACTGAAAAGGAACTATTAGCAGTAGTATACGCATTCAAAAAATTTAGGTCCTATCTAATAATGTCTAAAATAGTGGTTTACACTGATTATTCAACCCTCAAATATCTCTTCATCAAATAGGATGCTAAACCTAGATTAATAAGGTGGGTCTTACTTCTTCAGAATTCACTAATGAAATTAAGATAAAAATAGGGGACTGAAAAACCTAGCTGCTGACCGTTTGTAATACACTCTAGACGTGAAAATCCAGGTTTGAGGAATACGGCGAGAGATACCATACAAGAAAATGTTCCTGGCGAACACCTATTGGTAGTTACGTTAAAAAAATACTGAAACTGATCTGTGGTATGCAGATTATGCGAATTTCCTCGTCTCCAAGGTCATTCCTCGGCATCTGACTTATTATTTAAGAAAAAAATTCTTGATTGATGTACGGAAATACATATGGGACGACCCATACCTCTTCAAATCATGGTCTTGACAAAATTAAAGAAGGTGTTGTTTTTGGTAAGAATTACATGAAATCTGGAACATTGCCAAAAGTGACCTACGGAGGTCATTATGGAGAGATATTACGCACGTAAGATCTTCGAGTCTGGATTCTATTGGCCAACCATTTTTAAGGATGCGGCAAAATATGTTCAAGGGTGTGATGCTTGTCAACGGGCAGGAAATATTTCCTCACAAAACCAAATGCCCTTAACCAACATTCTTGTAAGTGAAGTCTTTGACATCTGGGGGATTGACTTCATGGGACCCTTTCCCTCCTCAAGAAAAAACAAATATATTCTTGTAGCTGTCGATTACGTTTCAAAATGGGTCGAGGCCGAAGCCCTACCTACTAATGATGCACGTGTCGTAGTAAGATTTCTAAAAAAATTATTCTCCAGATTTGGAGTTCCGAAGGCTCTAATTAGTGATCGTGGGACACATTTTTGCAATTCCCTCCTCGAAAAAACACTTAAGAAATATGGAGTAACACATAGACTTGCTACTCCATATCATCCCCAAACCAGTGGACAAACAGAGAATACTAATAGAGCCATTAAGCGAATCCTGGAAAGAACAGTTAACGGAAACAAAAAAGAATAGGCAGATAAACTGGATGATGCACTATGGGAGGACAGCTTATAAGACACCTATCGGTAGTACACCATTCAGGATTGTCTATGGAAAGGCATGCCACTTACCAATCAAACTTGAACACAAGGCTTATTGGGCCCTAAAAACGCAAATTTTGGCTTAGATGCTGCAGGAAAACATAGATTCCTGCAATTAAATTAACTTAATGAATTTCGGACTGATGCTTATGAGCATTCACGAGCATATAAAGAAAGGACTAAGCGTTGGCATGATTCTAAAATTATGGATAAGGAGTTTCAAGAAGGGGAGGAGGTACTAGTCTTTAATTCAAGATTAAAACTTTTTCCTGGGAAACTTAGAACTAGATGGTATGGACCATATACGGTAAGCAAAGTTTATCCGTATGGAACAGTCGAGGTGTTAGATAGAAATGGAGTTTGGTTTAAGGTAAATGGACACAGGGTAAAGAAGTATCATGGACACGAGATAGACGAGATTAACAAAACAATATACTTTGTCAAAACGTAGCATGGTCATGAGTCTAACTTAAAGACTCGGTAATAAACAAAAATACTTGTCGGGAGACAACCTGTCTTTTATTTAATGAAATTTCTTTTTGTATTAGCTGGTTTGCATGTTTCTTACTTTATTTTGCAGAATACAGAAGCTAGGAGGCAATTATCGAGGCTGGCTCAACTCATAATCATGTGGTAACTTTGCTGAAATTGCAGCAGTTACGACGTAACAGCTTTAGTTACGTCGTAACCACTACAGTTACGATGTAACCCATTTCAAGGTTACGTCGTAACACCTTTAAAACTTAAAAAAATTTACCATTTGATTACGACGTAACCACTATAGTTACGCCGTAACCTCCTTCTGAAATCTTAAAAATTTAAGTTTTAAACATGTTTAAACCTTGTATATGTAAATGGACTTTGTGGGTATGTTCTCTGGAAGCCCTCACGAGACTAAACTCATCCCCTTGGCATCAAGTGGTTTAAAAGGCATTTGAAATATGCTAAATGCAACCGTGATTCCTACGAAATTGAGTTAGGTTTGTATTTCCTGTACACTTCATAATTCTTAAGAATGAGTTTTACTTTGTTTGTTTCTGTGAATACAATGAAAAAGACTTGCTGGAACACAAAGATATAGATTTTCGGCGCAAATTTTAATTTAAAGCAAATGTTGAGGGAGTTTCCTTGTCCTTAATTTATACTCCTTTTCTTAGAATTTTCATTCCTTAATAGTACAATAGGGAACATTGTCAGACAAATCGAAGTATGTGGATGGGGATAAGAATTAATACTTAACTATGCTTTTGCTTTGATTGTCTAGTTTTTTTGAAAATTATGCCAATTTAAAATTTTTTGACAATTTTTTCCTAAATAAACTAGAATTTAATCTTGACGAACTGCACCATTAACCCTTTATTAATATTTGGCGAGATTTAAGCTTAATATTCTGTTTCCATCATATTACTCAAAATCCAGCTAAAATATTGATGTGCGGTAGAATTGTAGACTTTAGACTTGGCAAGTACCATCAATTTTCGAGACCTTAGTGATTATGCAGGAAATAAGGATAGATTCAAGAAGGCAACACTTAGGACAAACACCCAAATAGCCTATATGTGTGCGTTATCGACTTGTTCACTGAATTGTCAACCACCCGTGATAAACCCTTTCTGTTGGCACGCATTATTATGCGAGATACTCCTAGATCAGCCCTGTTAAGCCAATCTATGGTTTCTAACCTACTCATATGTTTGTTACAGCACACCAGTTCACGCTTAGCCTACCTTGTAGTCTTTATTTTTCTTTGTGTTAAATTTCTGGCTACTTAAGTCCATGGTTCGGGGGAATGGGAACAAGAATTATATACTTTCGTGGAAGACCAATCAGTTATGATCTATCAAGACCCCCCTATACCATCACTCTCGACATTATTTATCTCAATGGGGGGATGTACGTGTAATATCAAATGTTGCAGGGGCAATAATTAAAGATATAAACCCATTAAAGCATTTGCATATTTACCATGATGAAAAGTGGGTACAACTAAATGGTCACCCATGTGCTAAAAATGTAAAGATGGTGCAAAATAAAAAATAATAATAAAAATGGAGCTAGTAGCCTCATAATTTGCATTATTTATGCAACCAAAACATCCAGTAAAATGGAGCTAGTAGCCCATTGTTACATCAAGTTATACTGATACTTATGTAGAATGGAGCTAGTAGCCTATTATTAAAGATCAGATTTTCAGACTTTGACTCTTGGACTCATGGATGGACAGTAGCTAGTTATGAAAACCTTAGATTACTTTAGACTATTTATTTTGTGTTTTTACATTATCAACGATTAAATGTGTATTCCATGTTTATCTTAACCCTTTATCACCCTGTAAACCATAATACCCTTGTTGCCTTTGAGAGTTATTTAGACCCTAGTTCTAACTAGTGCAGATTTGTGTACTTTCTAAGCTTATGATAGAATACACGCTATGACTGTGCAATTGAGCGATCACCCCAAAAATAAACACTTAGACTAGTGGAGAGCTGGGTGACTTTTTATCCTCTTTTCGTGAGGTGTTACGTTTTTGATGTTTTCTAGCATAAGATTTTTAAAATTCATTCATGAAGTTATTCTCGAGAAAATCTTTTTATGAAATGTTTTAACCGGGTTCTATTGAAGGGCCACGGAGAAGTCAATGGAATGATATTTGATAACATCACATATATTAATACTTTTTGTGTAAATACCTGCCTAAAATACCTGAAAAATGTTTAATAACTCTAAAAAACGAGACATTTTCTGTTATTTTGTAGTTTTCAGGTAATGCAAGGAAATGATGACAAAAAGTAAGGAAAAGGGGACGTGAAGTGTAAATTCTGAAGAATGTTACGGCGTAACACCAAAAATGGTTACACCGTAACATAAATTAAGCAAGTACAAAGATCAAGGAAGACTTTACGACGTAACACCATATCTAGTTACGCCGTAAAACCCTATATTTGGAAGGAAATCTTATCAAAGTTATCGTTACGGCGTAACACCTTACCCAGTTACGCCGTAACCATGAAGATCTACAAATATGGAATGAAGATCACGTACATATTTATATGAAGTTAATGCTAACACCATATCTGGTTACCAGAAGCCTAACAGCTGCTTAAGTATAGAATGCCGTGTAAGTTTGGTTACAACGCGTAATACCTTTATTGGTTACGCCGTAACATGTACGTTATTTATAAATATAGGCCTCATTCAAGCTATTTCGACATCACTTCCTCCACAGCCAATTGGAGAGGCGACAAAGGCTCCAATTCGAACGAATTCCAACCAGGAGTCCAAGGGAATCACACTTCTACTTACTTACTTTTTGATATTTAATCGTTCAAAAGTGAATCCAGTAAGAAATATGAGTTTTTTTATTTTATTATTCCCCCCCCCACCCAATATATATTTCTTCTATCTCTAATGTGTTTCCACGTCACCAATTGAGTCGGTTAAGAGCAACATAAAGTGCTAGCCTAGTTATGTAGTTACATTGTTATGATTATTTCCTTAAATGATTATGGTTTCAATTAGATAATTCCCATGACATCGTGTAACCCTGGGTTTTGGTAGTACGAGTGGTTTGGACCTAGCTTGCCCCAATTAATAGTTACCTTTATCATGATGGGATCCAATGGGTACTAGGGAGGATTACTAACTCCTTACCTGGTGTAGGAAACTAACCGTCCCTGCATTATCACTCGATACTTAAAAAAACATATAAACTCTTTCAGATGGGGTTAGTAAGCATTTTAGTTATAGATTACTTTTGGAAATAGTTAGGATTAATCACTGCAACCAGGATAACCTACCTCCCAGATGATTCGGACTGATTCGGAATCGCAGGGGGTATAGGATAGACTGTATATGCATATTCAAGTCTATCGACCTTAGAAACCAATAATGAAACCATAGTTTGACATTGCACAAGAAATTGTCTTCATAACAATAGTAATGAAGTAACTAGGTTAGCATGCTTTCTCTCTTGATATCTCCTATCCTTTTACTTTCCGTTATTTATTTTATTGTTATTTATTTATTTCAAATTAATTCTAAAAACCATTTTCAAAACATGACATTTCAAATTAAAACTAATTACAAATTAGCTCTTGGGACGACTTCGGATTTACCATTCTATACTACCCACGATCGGGTTCTCTGCCCGTTAGTGCGTCGTTAGGTGGATTGAGTTTTATAAATTTAAAACTTGATAAAAATATATTTTAAAAGAAAATACGCATCATCAAGCAATCAAAGCGAGAAAATAAAATCATTTATTGTGACGTGGAGAAAATTGGATTTTACAAGTGTTTACATGTTAAGATAACTTTTCAGGCATTGACATATAACTAAGCACCTCACAGGGAAATGTGTTTGATTTAAAATTCACTCAGCCACTCAGATGGGGTTTATATATTTCTGTAGAGACACTCAATTTGCACATACATAATTTAGACAGCTACCATAGGCTTGTATTTGACACATAAACCTGTCCGAAGGGTAGAACTTGATACTGAAGCAAAAGCATATACTAATCTTCATGTGCCAGAACTTAAGCTTTTATTTCTTTGAACTACTATATATTACACACATTTTTTTTACCAGGATAATAATAATTAAGGCTTTGCACAGGGTTTTATCTTTCAACATAACTTCTTTACTTAGGTATTTTAGCAACTTAGCATCAAAGGGAGCACTTGCAAGAACAGGAACTTGTGGGATTCATAACATATGATTAATCAGGCTTCGGTCTAGTAAATGATGATCAAGCACAAGTTCTAGAGCTTTTTAATACCGGCTCACTCCAAAATAATTATTAACCAATACCCCTGCTCCCAGAAATGCGACAAAAACACATCTCACATCATAACGATGGAATAGACACATATGATTGCTCACTTCCTTAACTCAAACAAGCTAAAGGCATCAATTTATCTTGGTACCAAATTGGGTACCTAAATTATTTAAAGGCTTAAGTAATATCTACAATTAGTGGGCAATTGTGCTAACTATAGTGCAATCCCGTTGGGATTTACCTACTACCTTACTAAGAGCGTTTTTTAATTTTTCAAAGCATATATATATTAAGATTTTTGTTCTTGAAAGTATCAGTTAGTAGGGCAAACATGGAGGGATATGTTTAATTTTTCCTATTTGACTCCCCTTCACACTTAAGTTGAACATTGCCCTTAATGTGATAACTGATAATAGAGATAAAATAGAGAATATTAAGAAAAATAGTACTTCTCGGGGCATAGAGATATATGGCTGCGAGAGAGCTATTATTGAGCAAACTTCATAATTTTCTAAATCTTTAAGCTATATTACCTGCAGAAAAGTAAATACATAAAAGCACACAAAAAGAAAATATTTTGTTGTTGTTTTTTTTAGAAAATAAATAAAGGATATGAGCGAAAGAATGGATGAGGGACTCCTCCACACTTAAGTGAAGCACGGGATACCTCCTGAGAAGCGCTTAATTTTTAAGAGAGTCGTTAGCTAGACTCGAACTTGGTGAGTTATTCTTAGGGAAATAAGGGAGTAACTGCTTCCCTTTGGTCATTATAATCTTCTTCTTCATGATATAGTTTGAGTCGATGGCCATTAACAATAAAAAATTTCTATCTTTTCCATAGAGTTCAACATACCCAAACGAATATTGATGTTTTACTACGTATGGTCCTAGCCAACGAGATCTGAGTTTCGATTGTTTGAATTTATACTATGAGTGAAAGAGCAAAAACTTGTTTCCACGTTTGAATTCTTTTCTCATTCTTAGTTTTCTATCGTGCCAGACTTTGGTTCTTGCTTTGTATAATCAAGAGCAAAGTCGTGTAACTTGTTGGGGGAGGTCATTCTTATCAAAACTGTCACAGCCACCAAAAGTCAACATGTACCATGACAATATCCAAGAGTATGTGTCCCAGGCCGCTGCGGCCAATTTCAACCAAGCTAATTCTGGTTATCGACCTCCAATGGTCTCAAACCAAATTCGACCTCCTGGTTTTCCTCCAGTTCAGAATCCTCATGCAAATAATCAAAACAATTTCAATCGAGGAAATAACTTCAATCAAAACAGAGGAAACAATTTCAACCAAGGTCAGATTTATCGACCTCCGGTCAATCAACCAGTAGCTCATCAAGGACCTGCTCCTCAGACACACGGTGTGTCAAAAACAGATTTTGAAAGATATGTCACAGCCAATGATGCAGTGTTGAGAAACATGCAAAACCAAGGTCAAAACCTGCAATCCCAAATGGCAAATTTGACTGACATGCTTTCAAAATTTGTTACTGCTAATACAGCTTCTACTTCCGGTTCGGGATCTCTCCCGGGTAACACCGTTACCAACCCTAAAGAAGATTTGAAAGGTATCACCACCCGAAGCGGTGTTACTACTCAAGGACCCACGATTCCTCCTACCACTTCTACTTCAATGAATCGTGATACCGAGGTCACAAAGGATACGATGCCTCCGACTAACAACGGAAGCACCAAAGACGTCCAACCTCCGGTTGTGCAAGTCCAATCTCGAAATCAAATCTCCAAGCCCGATGTTGAATCCGTTAGTGCTCCAAAGGTGTCAATCCCATTTCCTTCGAGAAGAAACGATGAAAACCGCCGTGAAAAAGCTAACGAACAAATTGAGAAATTCTATGAAATCTTCAAAGATATGAATTTCGAAATTAGCTTTTTGGATGCTTTGACTCTTATGCCTAAATTCGCCTCAACTTTAAAAACCCTAATCGGAAACAAAGAGAAATTGAGTGAAATGGCAAAATTGAACGAAACTTGCTCGGCGGTCATCCTTAACAAGTTGCCTAGAAAACTTGGAGACCCCGGCAGATTCCTTATCCCATGTGAATTTTCTGGCATTAACACATGCAATGCCTTGGCCGATCTCGGTGCAAGCATCAATCTTATGCCGTATTCCGTGTGGAAGGATCTCTCTCTTTCCGAGCTTACCCCAACATGCATGACGCTAGAGCTAGCGGACCGTTCAATCACTACACCAATCGGTATCGCCAAAGACGTCCGTGTGTTGGTGGGAAAGTTCCAATTTCCAGCCGATTTTGTGGTTGTTGAATTTGAGCCAGACCCCCGAGTACCTCTAATTCTCGGGAGGTGTTTTCTGAAAACTAGTCGTGCATTAATCGATGTGTACGAGGGTGAAATTACCCTTCGTGTTGGCAAAGAGGCCATAACTTTCAACCTAGATCAAACTTCGAGGTACACGGCAAATTTCAATCATATGACGGCAAACCGGATTGACGTCATTGATATGGCTAGTGAAGAATACTCGCAAGAGGTCTTAGGTTTTTCTGATTCGGTAGCATACGGAAATCCTTCTCCGTGCTTTGATCCTATTGTTGCTAATTCATCTCCGACCTTAACTCCATTTGGAGAAAGTGACTTTCTACTGTTCGAGGAAGCAAATGCTTTTCTTGCTCTAGATGATGATACAACTTCACCGGAAGTTGATCCGACTTATTATGATCCCGACGGGGACATTCTCATCCTAGAAGCATTCTTGAACAATGAACCACCGACTCCTATTCCAAATCAAGGAGATTGTTCACCAGAAACCCAAGAAGAAATCAAACTTTGTGAAGCCAAAACTGTTAAATCTTCGATTGATGAACCGCCAGAGGTTGAACTCAAAGACTTACCTCCCCATCTTGAATACGCATTCTTGGAAGATGACAACAAGTTACCAGTCATCATTGCTAAAGAATTAAGTTTGGGGGAGAAAGCCGATCTGATCAAGGTTCTTAAGTCCCACAAGCGAGCCATCGCTTGGAAATTATCCGACATTCAGGGTATTAACCCGGAATTTTGTACCCACAAAATTCTAATGGAAGAGGACTATAAACCTGCAGTTCAGCATCAGAGAAGGGTTAATCCAAAAATCCACGATGTCATCAAGAATGAAGTTGAAAAACTTCTTGACGCAGGATTGATTTACCCAATCTCCGATAGTCCATGGGTCAGCCCGATACATTGTGTGCCCAAAAAGGGTGGATTTACCGTTGTTCAAAATGAAGAAAATGAGTTGATCCCAACTCGATTGGTTACCGGGTGGCGGGTATGCATTGACTACCGCAAGTTAAATGAAGCCACCCGTAAAGACCACTTTCCACTCCCGTTTATGGATCAAATGCTCGAGAGATTAGCGGGAAACGAGTACTATTGTTTCCTTGATGGATTCTCCGGGTATTTCCAAATTCCCATTGACCCTCGTGATCAAGAAAAGACCACATTTACTTGTCCCTACGGAACGTTTGCCTACCGTCGCATGCCTTTCGGCTTATGCAATGCACCGGGCACGTTCCAAAGGTGTATGTTGGCCATCTTTCACGACATGGTTGAAAAGACAATGGAAGTCTTCATGGATGACTTCTCGGTCTTTGGGAATTCCTTTGAAAATTGCCTCTCCCGTCTTGAGAAAATGTTGCAAAGATGTGAAGACACCAATTTGTGTCTTAACTGGGAGAAGAGCCATTTTATGGTCAAAGAGGGCATTGTCCTCGGCCATAAAATTTCTAAAAATGGGATTGAGGTTGACAAAGCCAAAATAGATGTCATTGCCAAATTACCTCATCCCACCACTGTCAAAGGAGTTAGGAGTTTTCTTGGTCATGCCGGTTTTTACCGGAGATTCATAAAGGATTTTTCCAAAATATCCCGACCAATGACTCATCTTCTCGAGAAGAATACTCCATTCATCTTCTCTAATGAATGCATCCAAGCTTTCCAAACGTTAAAGAATAAACTTACGGAAGCTCCGATCTTGATTGCCCCAAACTGGGATCTACCATTCGAACTTATGTGCGATGCAAGTGATTACGCCATAGGGGCAGTTTTGGGGCAACGTCATGAAAAACACTTTCGGCCTATCCATTATGCTAGCAAGACGATGACCGAGGCTGAATCTAATTACACCACGACGGAAAAGGAAATGTTAGCCGTGGTGTATGCATTCGAAAAATTCCGGTCTTATCTTATCATGAACAAAAGCATAGTGCATACGGACCATTCCGCTCTCAAGTATCTCTTTGCCAAAAAGGATGCTAAAGCGAGATTGCTCCGATGGGTTCTCCTCCTCCAAGAATTTGACTTTAAAGTTCTTGACACAAAAGGAGCCGAGAACCTCGCAGCCGATCATCTGTCCCGATTAGAAAACCCGTATGAAAACGTTCTCGACCCTAAAGAGATTAATGAAACATTTCCTCTCGAGACGTTAAGTATGGTGACTTTTCGTGGTGATTCTAGTACCCCGTGGTTTGCCGACTTTGCAAATTACCACGCGGGTAACTTCGTTGTGAAGGGCATGTCAACCCAACAGAAAAATAAGTTCTTCAAGGACGTGAAACATTATTTTTGGGATGACCCCTTCTTGTTTAAAATTTGTGCGGATCAAGTGATCAGGCGATGTGTGCACGGCAAGGAAGCTCTCGACATTCTCGAGGCTTGCCACAATGGACCCACCGGGGGACATCATGGTGCAAACCTAACCGCCAAAAAGATCTTTGATTCCGGCTTCTTTTGGCCCACCATTTACAAGGATGCCCACGAGTTTGTCAAAAACTGTGACTCGTGCCAACGACAAGGAAAAACTTCGCAACGGGATGAGATGCCTCAAAACTCCATCCAAGTTTGTGAAATCTTTGACGTTTGGGGCATTGACTTTATGGGCCCGTTCCCGTCTTCACGAGGGAACAAATATATTCTCGTGGCCGTTGACTACTTGTCAAAATGGGTTGAAGCGAAAGCGCTCCCCACCAATAATGCCAGAGTCGTTTGCAAATTCCTAAAATCTCTCTTCGCCAGATTTGGTGCCCCTCGTGCTATCATAAGTGATCGCGGAACACTCTGTGTTCTGCAATGACCAATTTGCAAAAGGTCATGCAGAAATATTGGAGTAGTCATCACCGTCTCTCCACGGTATCATCCACAAACAAGTGGGCCTAGTCGAAGGTGTCAAATCGTGGTGAGAAAAAGTATCCTTGAACGGGACCATAGGTGAAAACCGTGCTTCCTGGTCGGACAAACTAGATGATGCACTATGGGCCTTCCGCACAGCTTACAAAACGCCCATCGGGTGTACTCCTTACAAGCTTGTGTATGGAAAGGCATGCCATCTTCCGATCGAGCTTGAGCACAAAGCCTATTGGGCCTTGAAACAAGCAAACTTTGATCTTTCTACTGCGGGTGATCACCGGAAAGTTCAACTCAATGAACTTAACGAACTTCGTGATCATGCCTATGAGAAATCATTGACTATAAAGGGAAAAAACAAGAGAATCATGCTCCAAGTCAAAATCGCGTTTTCAACGTCGGTGACGAGTCTCTATTTAATTCAAGATTGAAGATTTTCTCGGCCACGGCCAACTAAAATTTCACGTTGGGAATGGACCATTCAACCACCACTCAGTCTTTCCTTACGGCACTGTTGAGCTATCTCAAGCCAACGGGCCGAATTTCAAAGTGAATGGTCATCGTGTTAAGCACTACTTTGGAGGGGACGTACCACAATTGGTAGTCCCGGATCTCCAAACATTCCCTAATGTCCAATAAATTCAGGTGACGGGTCAAGCATAGCGACCTTAAACAAGCGCTTCGTGGGAGGCAACCCATGCTTATCCGTAGTTGTAATTATATGAATAAGTGTTGTTTGTTGTGTGAGATAGCTTGTCTTTTCTATCACTCGTGTTTCGTGTTGTTGTTGTTTATTGTCCAGGATTGCCCGGATTGTGAAGGCTCTCGGTTTTGTCTATTCAATCACTCGAGCTTCAAATCCTCAGCTTCATTTTGGGAATCCCGGATCATACTTAATCTAATCGACTAACGTTTTATCATTTGGCATACTTCATAAACGGCCTTAGGATAACGTAGTACCCTTCAAAACATCGAGGACGATGTTTAGTACTAGTTTGGGGGGGTATCTTCGATTTGATTGTTGCCTGCAGCATTGTTGCCACGTAATCCCGTATTTTCACCAAAATTTTTGCAAAAATACCAAAAAAAAATGAAAATTTTAAAATTTTCAAAATAAAATAAAGTGTTTGTTTTGTCACAATTTTGAACTTTTCTTTTGGGTTAGAATGAGATAATTTTTGACCTCGATCGGGCGGTGGTTGTTGAGCCCTAGCAGTTCCTTCAGGCGAAGGAGCTTTTCACGGAAATTCTATTGCTTTGAATTTTAAACAAGGTGAGGTGAAAGAACAAGAAATGACTAGAGTTAAATATAATTTATGTGTTTAGCAAGGATTCGTCTCAAAACTTATATGAATAACTTGTGTTCTTTTTCTCCCATAAAGCTTCAATCACCTATTCATACGTGATTGTTCAAAATAAGTAAATCGATGTTTTCCAGAAAGCTTCTAAATTTGTAACTTGATTCTTTTAAAAAGCAAGGTTTTTTGAAAGATAAAATGCCAAAGAAAGCAAATGAATTGAAGTGATGAATGCAAAAATGCACGAATATTGTAATTATGCCAATGAAGCATACATTTGATCATATGGAGCTAGTAAAAGATGTGTCGTGATATCCCACTCCGCTAACCACGAGGTAGAGGTTCAAACTAATACGCCGATTCTTAGCCATATTAGGAAGAAGGTGTTGATGTGATTTCCCACTACGCTAACAACGGGGTAGGTTTTCAAACTAAGAACACCGGTCGTTGGTTGTGATATCCTACTAGGGAGCGAGGCCTAGGTAGGTGTTCAAACTAAGCAACACATTCCTAGCTTTAAGAACTTATGAAAATGATAAATATGTTCTATGGTTTAAAATCAAGTTACAAGTGCCTAATAAGTTGTTGCTTTGAGTCGTGATTCATCTTGAATTATGACTATGAAAATAAGTTGATCTATGGTTGAAACAAGCACACACATTCAATTCATATATCCATGTTGGGAGTAAAAAGTTCACAAGTCATAAGTATGAGGGCTTAACATCTAAACTTATATCGACAATGATCTTGTTTAATTGCTTAGCTTGGGGCTAGTGAAAAATCAGGGGACGATGAAATTATCCGTCAGGACGTCCGTGGATTATTCTACGAACGTTTCTCATTCTATGATCCCATTGTTGATAAATAAAGGAAGTCAAACATTAAAAAAAAAAATTTAATTTTTTAGAGTAGTTGTGTAAATATAAAAATTGGTGAGAACCGGGACTTGTCGAGGCTATTGATTCTTTTATTCCCTTTGATAAACGCTTGGCTACTTTTCCAAGTTATTAGTCGAGGGGATTTGAGATTTTTGGTTTCTCGAGTGCTTACTTCATAGCATTGCGTGGGACACGCATCATCTTAGTTTGGGGGATTTTGGTATGTGCTTAATTACACATACCATTTTCCATTTAAAACGAACTTAAAAGAATAAAAACATACCAAAAATACATTGTATTTGTATGTTTGCATTTGTATTGTGCAGGGAACGGATATCTCACAAAAAGACGAAAAACCAAGCAAAAAGCGACAAAACAGGACACGAGATGGAAAAGTGTGTGAAGACGAAGCCCAATCAAAGTCAAGTCAACTCCGAGAAGAAAAAGCAAAGAAAAATATAACTTGAGGGGTCAAAATTGCCAAACCCCTAAGTTATATTTTTAAGGAAGCAAAGGCAGGGGCTGATTATGCCAATTTGGGAAACCTCATTTATAAAAGAAAGAAAAGGGAAAAAGGAAATGAAAAGAAGAAAGATGTAGAGGGGCTTTTCTTGTACAAAAGCCAAACATTCCCTTAATCATCTTCAACCTCTCTCTGCCACAGCCCAACTTGTATAAGCTCTTCCCGCCAATACCAAAACCAGCCAGCACCCTGTTTTTGCTCCCATACCTCTCCTGCAAAATCACTCAACATCCTACCAAATCATTTCATCC